>VZSJ01043973.1:0-10751 GCA_013398405.1 Pheucticus melanocephalus | reverse complement strand
ATTTCTCTTCCCATATCTTTGCCTGGAAGCCCTGTAATTTCAAGTTATAATGATTTGGAGGGAGGGGGCCTGTCTCTCCATTCCAGGAAGATTCCCAGCTTGCTTGGAAGACATCTGTCTTTTCTAGCAGGACAATCTGCTATCATTAATGGAGAAATTGACCTAGGAGGTAAAGGAACTCACAGATATGTAGCTTCAGCCCTTGCCTAGTAATTGTTGCAGATCTTCACAAAACAGAGGCTTCTATGGCTTGAAGAATAGTCTTTGCATGATCTCTACAGCACAGCTTTTACCTTCCTCAGACTGCTCCTTCCCACAGTATGTCACACCAGTCTGGCACAGTTCCTGTGCAGGTGACATCTACTGCCACCAACAACAGGAGCACTTTACCCACCACCAGGGAGAGGGAGTGTGGATCATTCCATTTTTTTCCCACTTTAGATATGAAGGAGAAGCCTCTGTTGTAAATGCTGCCAATTCTTTCTGAATTTATACATACAAGCAAAGATGCCTTGTACAGACTCTACCTTCTTGGAACCCTGGTGATCAGTGGCACAGAGTCTAGCAGCGGACCCTGGAAGGACAATGCTGAGCCCAGTCCTTCCTGACTCCTTTGTTAGTGAACTGGGTGAGGGGGCCAGGCTGTGCCCTCCCACAAACCAGGAGGAGTGGCTGAGCTGCCAGAGACAAGTGCTGCCATGCAGAGGGACAGTTCAACCAGGGGCACAGTTCAATGACAAGGGCTGAGTCCTGTCCTTGGCAAGGAACAACCACAGGCAGCGGTGACTGCTGGGGGCCACCCAGTTGGAAAACTGAAGTTTGGCAGGGTTCTGCTGGACACCAGGATGCCTATGGGGCAGCAATGTGCTCCTGCAGCAATGCAGAACAGCGTCCTGGGCTGCACTGGGAGCTGTGTCACAGCTGGCAGAGGGAGGGGATCCTTTCCCTCTGCTCCACACCAGTGAGGCCAGCCCTGCAGTGCTGGGCCCAGAGCTGGGCTGCCCTGGACGGGACACAGGGACAGACTGGACAGAGTCCAGCACAGGGCCAGGAAGCTGATGGAGGGACTGCAGCGTCTCTGCCATGAGCAGAGGCTGAGAGAGCTGGCACTGCCCAGGCTGGAGCAGAGCAGGCTCAGGGCATCTCATCCCTGGGCATGAAAAGCCAGGGGGAGGCTGCAGAGGGGACAGGGCCAGGGACAGCCGTGGGGGCCTCGGGCACAAAGTGACCCACAGGAGGGGCCCTCCGAGCTCAGGAGACCCTTCTGCACTGGCAGGGTGGCCGAGCACGGCCGCAGGGGCCCGGGGAGCTGGGGGGAGTCTCCATCCCTGCAGAGACTCAAAAGCCACCTGGACACATCCTGGGCAGCCGGCTCTGGGTGGCCCTGATGGAGCAGGGGCTGGGCAAGGTGACCTCCAGAGGTGCCTCCAGCCTCCCCCCAGCCTGACATTCTGTGACTCTGAGAACAAACAGGCTGCAGCTGCCTAAGGACAAATGAAAAAGCTCCACACGTGGCACGTTTCTCCTGCCCTCACCAAAGTGGTTCATGGCACATGTCTCCCTTCTGCAGATTCCTCCCTGGAGTCAGGATGCTCCTCAAGGTCACACGTTGAGGCTGAGAGAAATGTTTGCCTGTGCTCATTTGTTTGGGTGAGTTGTATCTATCTTTAATTAAGACTTGGTTTTTGCTGGCTGGACTAGAATTGATTTAATGCTACTTCAGATATAATGCACTATACTGGAAGTAAGAGGTTTCTGCAGTGGATAGCGTGAGAGTCTGTCTGAATTTTCCCTCATCTGCCTCACAATCATCATCGGGGGACCAGTGAAGAGAAGACCCACCTTGTCTTAAATCTCTGTCTCCAAATGAGAAAGTCATGTGCCTGAGGCCTGAAAGTATTGCTAACCTACTGTTTCTACAGGTTGTTTGCTGTATGCTACACTGAGCTCAAATGGCATCCTGCCCTTTTGCACTAATGTTGAAGATTGCAATTCAAGATGTTTTCTATTGCCTTCTGTATGGCAGATTATCTTTTGTCATGTGGGCAGTTTGCCTTATCTCTCTCGGAGTGATCGTAACCACTCCTCCCTTCGGAGGGGACATTGCTGATAACAGCTA
Organism: Pheucticus melanocephalus; assembly: GCA_013398405.1. Taxonomy (NCBI): domain Eukaryota; kingdom Metazoa; phylum Chordata; class Aves; order Passeriformes; family Cardinalidae; genus Pheucticus; species Pheucticus melanocephalus. The sequence goes on along the minus strand of VZSJ01043973.1, from coordinate 8,632 downwards.
TTGAATGTCACTGCATGACTGATAAGAACTACAGCATCCCATTGGGAGATGCTCCACCCAGAGGGAGGAGCCAGGCATTGCTACCCAGATATAATCCAGGAGTTTTTGACACCAGCATGGCTTCCTCCACTGGATTCCCCAGAGGAACAGCAGCTGCCTCTTCTTCCACTGGATCTTTGGAGGAAGAATACATCCTTGTCTACAGGAGCCCCTTGCTCCAACAGAACCACCCCTGACACTGTAGGAGGGCTGCAGCCACAATTCCAATGGGACTGCCACCAACACCCTGACCCACAGGGTGTCAGGTTGGGTTCTGACTCTGTCAGTGTTGTTCTAGGGTACTGCATTGTTTATTTTATCCTTTGATTTTTTCCTTTCCCTATTGAAGAACTGTTATTTCCTGCTCCCATATTTTTGCCTGAGAGCCCCTTAACTTAAAATTTATAGCAATTCAGAGGCGTGGGGAGGGTTTACATTCTCCATTTCAGGGGAGGCTCCTGCCTTCCTTAGCAGACTCCTGTCTTTCCAAACCAAGACAATAACAGCTCTGGAATCCTCCCCACCTCTCAGCCTGGCTGGATTCCTCCTAAGCTTTAGGGTAGTGCCCCTCCAAAGGAAGACCCCTCTCGCCCATTCGTTACCACCGTGACAGACAAGTAGAGATGTAAGAAGCCTCTTCATCAAGAGACCGAGACATGAAATCCCTATGTGAGAAGGCCCCCTCTCACTTTCTTCCAGAGACTGGGACTGAAACCCCCAACTTGGGGGAGGTGTACAGGGTGGGGAAGGAAAGCTGCCCAAAGCAAGATGGATCTTGCAGGTGTAGGCAGTGGACCACAAAAACAATGGTGCTCACCTGCTGCCACACTTGGACTGTGTGTACCCTTATGTTTCCCCCCTGAAGATACAATAAACTATCTTTGCTTTGGTTGCAAAATCCATCCCCCTTCCCCCCATCGAAAAATGGTGTAATTGGGGTCCAGATGAACTGTGCCTCTGAGATCTCCCCGACATAACAGGCGGATCCTCGACTGGACTGGACCAAAGGACTTCGTCTCGACGTTTGGTAGCTATATCGCCCTCTTTTTCTCTCTCTTTTCTCTATCTTTTTCACTCCCTTAATCCCTCTATCGCATTTTGCTGTGGTCATTCAATAAAGGTGCATTTGTTTTGATTATCACTGCAAACCCCTGTGTACCATGTCGGTTCTTTTTGCACCCTGAGATCAATCCACAAACCATCACGAAACCCGTTCGTAAGGACGAATCATGATATTTAAATTGGTGTCACGGACAGGATTCTGGTAGGCAGAGGGGTTTTGCAGGTGTTCAAGGCAATCCCCCATACTCTATTGAGGGCTCTGTCTCCAGAATTTCACAAACGATCTCTTGGTGCAAAACGGGGGTAACTGTTACTGTTGTATTTGTGTGTATCTGGACTGTCTGGGAAGGAAGGGACAACTTGATGTAACAAATAAGGGCCTTGCAGGCAGAACTGTCCCTTCACCTACACAGGGGAATGAGGGGCAGCACATCAAAGGCTGAGTACTTTCCCCTGCTGTAGGCTTTGATCCCCTCACAAAGGAATCGTTTTGTTTGTGTGTGAGTGTGTATCTGGACTGTCTGGGAAGGAAGAGACGCTCCTGAAGTAACCAAATAGAGCCTCCCAGGCAGATTCTGTCTCTTCAACTACCCAGGGAAGCAGAGGGGACACAGGAAAGGCTGTGTGATTGTATAACCTAAGTTTACAATTAATTCCCTGGTGTAGCTTTGGTCCCTTCAAAAAATGACTAAAAAACTCATTGTAAAAGGTAAAGATGAATTTAATGCTCTGCTTGCTAAATACAATGCAACACCTTCTCCAGGAGGAGAAGAATGGGCAAACTGCAATTGGTTTAACTTAGAAAATGTTATTGATAGAACATGTTCTTTGCAACATGAAACAAAATTCAAACTGGCCAATAATAAAACCATCACCTGCTCAGTCTTGGGAGCCTGTCTCACAGCAGCTATAGAAACTCTCTTTAAGTGAAAAAGTGAGGAAAATGCTATAATAGACTCCCTCCAAAACCTAGTTGAAGTTTTCAAAAACAATTAGATGAAGAAAGAAATGTTAATAATTTTTTATGGGCTGCCTTGAGAGAGGAACACATTAAAAATTCACATAACGCCGATTCCTCAAAAGAAACAGAGGAGAAGGAAACTCCTCACATTAATCAAAATTGCTCTCAAACAGAATTAGTCCTGATGAAAAATTGCAGGAAACACTGTTGTAATAGCATAAAACCTCTAATTGAAACAGAATGCAACTATATCAGTAATGAAGATCTTCACCCACACATAACCACTAAAGAAATCCCGTACACTGCTACTGAATTAACAAAACTTGCAAAGCAGTACGGGCTTCTCCCCCACAAATCTGAAACAGAACACATGTGCCAAGTGTCTCTCACCGGGGGAGATCAGATTCTTTTGTCAGAACAAGAAGCCAGTGGGTGCTGGGGCCATGGGGTGATCTTAACAACGGCAGACAGACGCATCCCATGGTCTCTAACTCAGCACGCAGCTCATTGGGCAGAGGGTCTTAACCCCTTGGAAAGGAGAGGCCCTTTGGTCAGTACCCCAGACCAACTCCAGGAAAACATTCACAAAGCCGGCTGCCTGCAAATGATCCATGAAAATAAATTAATTCCTGATTTTGAGTCACCAATGCAATCACCTGTACAGCCTGAAATTATGACCTCTTTAATTCAGGGGCTTTCAGGAACACTTAAACCTACAGCAATTCTCCTTCAGAAAACCACAGTAGCTATGTCTCCTACAGAAAGATCAGATAAACTTCTTAGTAACCAGAATGACCCTTTTGTTCCCCTTTATGACTTGCTGAGAAAAAGAATAAAATGGGATTGGACTTCTTCTCAGGAGGAAGCATTGCAGTTACTGATTTTTGAAGTGACATATCACCAAGCACTGGACTCTATCCATCCTACAGACCCCTTTCAGGTGGAGTGGGGATTTGCCTCCTCACAGCTTTCAGTACACATTTGCCAGTGGGGTCCTGAGGGTCTGACAAAGCTTGTTGGTTTTTATTCCCGTGGTTTCAAAGATGCTGAGAAAAAGGACACTACCTGGGAAGGGGGGTTGTTTGTGGTTGGCTTGGCTTTCAGGGAGGTGGAGTAGAATTTGGCAATGCAAGAAACTGAGAGCTGAGGTAGCAGCCAAAACAAACCTGCCTCTGTGACTAAAGCAAACCCTCCTCTCTGCCCCACTTCTGCTAACAGAAAGGAAGACAGTGCTCAGGTTGAGAAACTGTTGACTGTTTGGAGTATTTTCCAAAGTGAGGGACAAAATTATTTTCTTGTCTATATTTACACCGAGTCCTATGCTATGTTTATATTTGAGTTGGTCCATGCCGATGCTTTTAAAAGAGCTACAGGAGATAATACTGTTAAAGCAATGCAGGGATTGTTTGGTATTTTCCTAAAACCACAGGAAATTCAGTCTGATAATGTTTCTCACTTTACTGTCAAAAGTGTGCAGGATTGGGCAGAAGGTGAAAAGATTAAATGGACTTCTCACACCTCTTACTATAGATGGGGGGTAAATGGGTGTTCCAAAGTCACTGCTTTTTGCCCGACAGCTCCAAGCACAATTCCTTCACTACAGAGACCAGATGATTTCAAGAACCCAGCACATTACCCTGGACAACCTGTTTTTGGTGGACCCCTGCCGTTGTAGGAGAAGTACTACTGCTGTTAAAAACCTCTCTGACAATTCCATTGTTCTAACTTTTTCTGCCTCTTCGTGGCAGAGTCTGTTGTGTTTATTTTTACAGAAGAACTCCAAGGGACATGAAGACCGGATAAACCATGATAACACTAGTGCTGGACAACAGAAATGATGTTTTCCCTTCGCTTTATGGTAACACCAGGTGATGATATTACATATAACATGTAAATTAATTGAACTTGAATAAATTAGCTGTCACAACTAGAGATTTGACCAAATTACAGCAACCACTGCAGTCGTCTTTTATTGGCTTTGTGAACATACCAGCGGCTGCTATCAAATATTTTACCAAATTGGGAAAAGGTAAATGTAAATGATCACAAATTGATAATTGATGCACTCGGTGCTACGTAAAACAATGTTTCTTTGGCTCTCAGCTGTACCCAGGCAGAATTGTGGATGCAGTCAGTTTCTGCCTCAATTATAAGAGAAAGTGAAGAAGGCACTTTTCCCGCTGAAATTCGGAAAATAATTTGGGACAGTGCCACTGACTTTGAAAAAGAATTCCAGTCCTGGTGGAACCTGGTGAATTTTGACCTATGACCCCATTACAAATACAGCCACAGTTTTTGTGTTAACCATATGCAATGCCTCAGTGCATTTGATTTTCCCTGTTTTAACATTAAGACTGAATTACGATGGAGCTATTCTCTTTCTGAACATAGAGAATGGGCCTGTCAAATTGGTAAGAAATGGCAAATTGTTAATTTAGAATCTTGTATTGTCCAAGAACAACAAGGGTTCATCTGTAAAAGCAATGCAATAATAGCTCAAGACATTTGTTTAGACACAGAGCAAAATGTCTGTCATTTTGAAATTCATCCTAACAAGACTTCTGAAACAGTTCTTATATACATAGGCAATAGATGTGCATGCTTTAGAACCATTTGTGATTTTGTATTCATAGAAAATGTTGTAGTAGATATTAAAATAATTCAGATTTTTGTGCTTGTAACTTTACCAAGATTACAGGATGTGATTTCTCTTACAAAGCTCCAGTTACTTCTCACTAGCTATTGCAATCCAACTACACACTGATTCACAAGCTGATGCCTACTCCTATTGGGATGAACCCCACCCTGGTGAGACAATGCTGCTCCATCGAGACTTAATTGAAATCCTGGAGAAGATTAAGAAAACCCTAGTAACTGCTCATCACAATGTGAGACAGATACACCATGTCATGGAAAGGGTGAAGAAAGTTGCCGAGCACAGGTGGTGGGATACTCTTTTTGAGTGGTCTCCTACTGCCACGAGTGTCCTGAACAGTGTGTGTTCATCTATTGTTATCCTTTTGATTCTAATTCTGCTTGGTTCTACACTGTGGACTCCCCAAGACATTTGACACAAAGCAATTATGAATTAAGCATATGTGTTTTAGAGTAATCCTGAATTTCTTTTATTATCTTGTGAAAATTACTTTTCAACTTTTAGTGAATTGTTTTAGAAAATCACTTTTAAGTTAATACTTACATTATGATTTGCTTATTGCTTTTTGCTTTGATTATTTGTGATTTGTTTTGACCATTTGAGAATTGTTATAAGATTGTTATAAAATTAATACTGTTGTAATCAATATTAATTATGTTTGTTTCTTGTCTCCCTTTTTCTCTCTTTTTCCTATCCTTTCTTTTCCTCCTTTCTCTCTCTCTCTCTCTCTCTCTCTCTCTGTCGTACTGTCTCTACTTTTCCGGATAAACTACCAACGTACGGCAAGACTCATCAGCGACACTCCAGAGCCCTGCTGATGAAGATCCCTTCAAGACAACCATGAGTCACGGGGTCGTGTGAGAGTCCATCCGAATTTTCCCTCATCTGCCTCACGATCATCATTTGAGGACCACTGAAGTGAAGACCCCCTCCTGTCTAGAATCTCTGGCTCTGAAGGAGAAAGTCACATGCCAACAAGGCCCTGAGATCTGAGAGCATTGCTAAGTTAATGTTTTCACAGGTGTTGTGTGCTGTATGCTACACTGAGCCCAATGAGAAGAAGAAGGGGCACCGTGCCCTTTTTGCAACAACAGCCTTGGAAGCTGTCCCACCTCTCGGCCTGGCTGGACTTCTCCTGAGTTTCAGGTGGTCTCCCACAGAAGACCCTCACCTGTTTTACAACCACTGTGACAGACAGACTGAGATGTAAGAAGCCTCTCCATCAAGGACTGAGACATGAAACCCCCATGTGCAAAGGCCCCTCTCCTCCTTCCAAGGAATGGCACTGAAACCCCTAAACCAGGGGAGGTGTGTGGGGGAGGCAAGCTGACCAAACCGAGATGTTTGCCTGCAGGTTGTGACCACTGGACCAAGAAGACAATGGCTCTCATTTACTGTTGAGAACATGGACTACCTGTTACATCTATTCCTTATTGTATCTGTTTCCCCCGCCCCCCCCCCACCAAATTTCCAATAGAAGTATCATAATACAAACCTCTGAGTTAGCTAGAGATTTTGAGATCTCCCCGACGTAACAGGCGAATCCTCGACTGGACTGGACCAAAGGACTTCGTCTCTATGTTTGGTAGCTATATCCCCTCTTTCTCTCTCTCTTCTCTCTCTCTTTCTCTATCTTTTTCTCTCCCCTAATCTCTCTCTATCGCATTTTGCTGTGGTCATACAATAAAGGTATATTTGTTTTGATTATTACTGCAAACCCCCTGTGCCATGTCGGTTTTTTGCACCCTGAGATCAATCCACGAACCATCACGAAACCCATCCATAAGGACGGATCGTGACAGGGCCCTTGGGAGTGGTTGGGGCTTGGGGGAGGGAGAAGCCCCCTGCCCACCACCAGCTACTCCATGGTCTTCCACCCCCTCCCTTACCCTCGTCCTGTGTGCGTGGCACTCCACTGCTGTGGGGGATCTGGGGAGGATCCTGGGGGCTCTGTGGGGGGTGGTATGGGGGACACTGGCTCTCCACCATCAAGTACAAGTCATCCTGGGGCAGTCCTGGGGCAGGGCCAGGCAAATGTGGGACTATTTGGAGGGGGCTGAGGGGGTTCTTCAGGGGTCTGGTAGGGGAAATAAGGGGAGATATGGGGGGAATATGAGGGGATACAGGAAGCTAGGGGGTCCAGAGTGGGGATATGGTGGGAGAAATTGGGGGGGATACAGGGGGTACAGGGTCCTGGGGTGTCATGGAGGGGAGATATGAGATATGACAGGCACAGGGAGCTGAGGACTCCTTGGGGGGTTTCAGGCAGTCCTGGAGGGGCTGGGAAGAGATATATGAGAGGCATATGGGTAGTACAGAGTCCTGGGTGGGAGATATAGGAGGGTGGATGGTCCTGGGAGGGTTCTGGGTGGCTCTGGGAGGTCCTGGGGGTTTCTGGGCAGATTGTGGGAGGAGATTGGGCAGGGACATGTGGAGGAACAGGGAAAATGCATGGATGCAGTTTGGCCTGGTTTGGAGGAAGCACAAGCAAGGCCTTAGGAGTAAACTCTTTATTGATGGAACAAGGGTGTGAAGTTGGCTGTCTGGAGGCCCTTCAGCTCTCCTGCCACACGCCTCACTCGCCTCAGACAAATTTTATATGCACTGATCTGCGCTGTGCTCTGGCCTGGGCAGGAGGCTTTGGACCCTCCGGAGGGATGATCTGTTGGGAAAACTGTGCATCCACGGAGGGGAGGCTGTCCTCAGCAGCACAGCTCTCCTCTCCGCCTTTGGATGTGGCTGGGTTTGGGACAGGTCATTGAAAATTGTGTCTGCAGGTTGGTACAGGCCTATGCCGAACAACCCGCCCTAATACAGAGTAAACGATCCGATCTGCCATGGTCCTTATGTCCAAAGTGTTGCCTGAAATTTCTGGATTCCTTTCTCTCACCAAGCTCTCCTTCACCATTGCAGGATTCTCAGGCTCCATAGTTTTGGCATAGCCAGTCCCTTCTGCATGGAGCTGTGGTCCTAAGGCAGGCAGCTTTACTCCTGTGCTTGCTTTCTGGCTCTGTTCTTCGGATGATCCAGGAAATCCTGGCTGCATCTGTCTGTTGGACACCTTACCCTTGGGAAGCTTCAGGATTTCGATGTACTCACAGCTGGAGTCTTCTCCAAACTGAAAAGCTATCATGGATTTCAAGAGGCTGTGAACATTCTTAACAACTTGGATGGTGAGATCATCAAGGCAAGCATGTATACGTTCTCTGCATGTTTCAGCTTCCTTGGATGTGTCTGCTTGAGCGGCTCCTCCATCAACAGGCTGCTCCTTCCGCCTGGCTGCCCTCCCTGGCTCAGAAGCCTCCACACGGTCCCCCAAGATCTCCAACACTGTTGCTACAAGTTCCTTGGCCACAATTTGCAGTTCTTGACTGTGGTCTAGAGGTGTCTCTGCAGGATCTGTTCTCACGGAGCTGCCAAAACCACTTCCTCTGATCCCCTGAGCAGCGTTCCTTAAAAAGCTGACACGTTGGTCTCCAGGAACCTTCAGCCTTGCAAACACTTTGTACACAACAGTCTTAACAAGCTCTTCGAGCTTCTGGGCTTCTGCTGCAGTCAGCTGCTCAAAGACAGCTTTAAAGAGGCTGTCAGCAGTGTTGTCCGGCTTCTTCTGGGAGTCAGCAGCTCTGCTGGCATCTTCCTGACCCAGCTTAGCTGTGGAGTTGGTTTGGCCCTCATCCAAAGACATTTTCACTCTTCTGAATCTCCCTGATTTCAGAGAGGTCTCTTTGCTCTTCTGTGGAGGTGGGCAAGAAGATTTCTGAGGCTGCAGCTGCCACTCTGCCCAGCTGGAAGTGTCAGTGGTTCCCGGCAGTTTGGAGCCATCCTTTAATGTGGCCAAAAGTGGCAGAAACCCTTCCTGAAAGGTGACACCAGGTTGTGGGTGATGGTGCCTGGACAAGCACTCAGCCCCT
>VZSJ01043970.1:0-14299 GCA_013398405.1 Pheucticus melanocephalus | reverse complement strand
AACAGCGTCTCTGTGCCTGCACAAGGACTGGTCCTGATGAAGCCACATCGTCACACAGTCTGGATTCCACCTCCCAGGAGGGTTTGAGAGTGTGTTTTTCAGAGCTGATTTGTTACAGCACTGTGACCATTCCAATTGTAGGAGTTGTTGATAATTTTTCATAATTCACCGTGCCTCTGCTGGGCCTCTCTCCAAGAGCTCTGTGTGATTTAAGAGAGGATTTTTCTCCATAACAACCCCTTGTCCCCTTCTGCCACTGATCCTGGGGTTTCCCCTCGATGGGTTTAATAAAAATGCTCTGCAGGCTTTTCATCAGCTGAGAAAAATAAGCCCTCCTGCCTGGCTGCAGCTCTGCAAACTTTCCAGCTGATTTGGTGACGCTGCAGCCGATTCTGCTGCAGCTCCTCATGCTGTGGGGAGCTCAGCTCTGAATTCTCTGCATGCTGAGAGCAAACAGGGGCTGGAGGGGGGGTTCCTGTGCACATCCTGGTAACTGCAGCAAGGATTTTATTTAAATAAAATGCAGGCATGGCACTGTGACAAAGCTGGCTGGAGCAGATGGAGTCCCCCTGGCCTGAGCTGAAGCTGCTCCAATGAGCACTGCATGCCCTGTGCTGATGATTTCTGATGGATTCTCCCTCCAGCCCAAATAACATCCCATTATTCTGTGTCTGAGCTCCAGCCCAGGGTGAGCTGTGGATTTGCTGGGTTCTTTTCTCCCTAAATGGATTACATTCCAGAATTTAGCCAGCTCTCCTGACAGCTATGTTTTCTGATTTGGCAAGTTTTAGAAGGGGGTTTGATGGTGTGGCTCTGGTGCCCTGAGAGGCTGACTTAGAACAGAGGCTGGACAGAGTTAAAGGAATAAAGTAGGGATTTATTAAAGGCCTTCAGAAGATACACATTTGGCAGTGCAAGAGCCTGGCTGTGGCTACACCCAAGATGGACCCAGGATGGACTCTGAGTCTTGAGTTTTCACACTTTTATAAGTTTTGATCCATTTCCATATTGGGGTTCATTGTCCAATTACAGCTCCAGGTTATGCAGTCCCACCATCCCAGATTGCTCTCCTCCATTCCCTGTTGTTTGCACTTTTTTGGGCTGAAGCTGCCCAAAAGCCAAGCTGTCCTTTGTTCTGGGGCTGGAAAAGGATTGTTCTGTGTGACTGAGCTGTGAGGAGAACTTGCTGTCACTTTATGTGGAGTTCAGAGTCACACAGTAATGCAGAATCTGGAAAATATGAAAGCTGAAACTCAAGGCTTCAGCTCCACTACCTGAAGCTCAGTTGATGGTTCTGCCCCAGAAATAATCCTGGAGAAGGCAGTTCCCTGATGGATCTTGTCCATTGTCTTGGGAAGGTGCTCCTCAGGTGGACAGAGGTACCCAGCTGCACACCCACAGCCTTTGGGTGGCTGCCAGGAGAGGGGATGGTGCTGTGCCCACCTTGCCCCCTCTAGACTCCCACAACATTTCAGTGTCTGCCAGTGCACTCTAACCCAACCAAACTGGTTTTTCTGCAGCTCAAACCAGCAAGTCTGATGGTCCTTGCACTGGGATCAGCACGAGGGGAAGGATTTGGGGAACTTCCACCCCCTGAGAGCAGCATGGGAGCCTGGGGTTGCCAGGGGAGGAACACAAAGCATCCAGGGATCAGGACAGGGGATGCTGGTGGAGCAACGACTTGGAGCCAGAGCTTGGTGGAGATCCAAAGCCATTTCCAACACAAACTGGGTTTGCTACAGCTCAGCAAGTCTGGTGGTCCTTGCACTGGGATCACCATGAGGGGAAGGATTCAGGGCACATTTGGGGACCTTACACCCCCTGAGAGCAGCGTGGAAACCTGAGGGTTGCCAGAGGAGGAACATGAAGCATCCAGGGATCAGCAGGTTACATCAGGACAGGGGATGCTGGTGGAGCAACCCCTGCCAGAACTTTGTGGACATCCAAAGCCATTTCCTCCTTGCAGGTCCCCAGTCCCCTGCTGTGTTACAGGGACACTCGGGTGACCATAGAATCCTCTCAGCCAGAGCTGAGCCCAGGTAACAATCTGTTCCCAGAGAGCCAAGATGTGCCTGCCTTGCCCAGCTTTGGAGCTTCTCTTGGAGGCTGCCTGCTCCACATGGAGATGGGAGCAAAGTTAACTCCATCATTGCCACCAGTGAGGTGCACAAACTGGGCTTGGAAGTGCCCATGGTCTTCCTGTCTCATTCTGGCTCTTCCTGAATGGGAAGTGCCTGATGCCAGCTTCTGCCCCTTCACTACTCCTTGAGTTTGGTTCATGCCTTCCTCACAGTTTTTTTTGCCTTCCTCACTGTTTTTTGCCTTCCATCCAACTCTAACTATCCCCTGCTTATGCTTTGTGCAGCAACACTCACAATTTGGGGACCTCCAACACTAGCTTAGCTCCAATCCTGGAATCATGGAAGGTTTGGTCTGAAGGGCTGAGAAGGATTTTAGGGGTGTTAAATAGGGTCTGGCCTGGCTGTCCCCTGTCCTTGGGGCTCAGTGGTCCCCACAACCACGTGGTTGTCTCCAGATCCACCAAGGCAAAGATCAGCAGGAACTTTGCACCTCCTGGGTTACAGGAACAAAGTTATTTCATGCTTTGTTCCACCTTCTGAGGTCACTCCAATCCCAATCCTTCCCCATCCACGATTTCTTCTCTAAATTCATTCTTCAATGCAAAGAAAAGGTATTATTTATCTGAATTTCAGGCTGTGTCTGTCTGATTCTTTTCCCCTGAATTTATGGTCTCTTCTGCCTGTCCTGTGTTGCAGGTTTTCTCTTTGTACCTCCCTTTCCACTCTCTCCATGTTATGTGTCCCATCTATGACTGCTGGATTAAGACAAAGGGTTTTCCCTAAATATAATGGGGAATTTTCAGCCCTGAAAATACTGGAACAGCCCTGAAGACAAGTATTTGTGTATACACAGACATATATATTAAATATACTTTTGAATATTTAATATTTTTATTTTTAATGTGCTTTAATTTTTTATATATATTTTTTAATCTATCCATTTGGTCCCTTCTGCTCTTTAGGGCTAAGAACCAATGTAAGAAATCTGCCTTGTGGTTTCTGGCCATATGAAGCTTTTGGCAGAAGCTTGTAAGATTTTATCTTTCCCTTTCAAGGCTATGCAGACAATGTCTTTTGTACATTAGCTCTTCCCTGGTCAAAAGTGAATGTAGAAATCCTAATGTAAAAGTTAAGCCAAAAGTGGATCTTCTTTGATGGCTCATCCCTGACAAATCAAAGGGAAGTGTGCCTGGCACTCCCATTCTGTGCAAATTTTCCCTCGTTTTTCTGTCTGTTTCTAAGAAATAGTTTTTCTGAGGAAATGTTTTATTATGTAAAAGCCACTTGAGACTGGTGGCAACCCCTCCTGTGGTCTGGCTGAGCACTTCCCAGAGGGCAGCACTATTTCCATGTGTGTACCCACCCCAATTTGCAGCCACCCCACAGTCCAGGATCAAACCTCCTCTTCTCTGGCAGGAGCTCCTTACTCCTCCGAGTGACAAATTTGTATTTTATCTATCTGTGCTTTCAAGAACTGAGACTAATGGTGATCTTAGGCTTATAAATCTCTGTCCATACTGCAAAGCACTAAGATTTGCTGTAGTACACACTGGTTTATCCATCCACAGGCAGAGTGTGTAGGAAATGAAGAAATGTTCCTTTAAAGCTGCAATGTGAATTTGGGCAGTAGAAGACATAATGATTTCTTGGGTAGAAATAATGATTTCTTGGATACCATCCAGCCCAGTATCCACAGTTTTGCCATCCCCTTTAGGGATCATACAATCATGGAACCATTTAGGTTGGGAAAACCCTCGAAGATCATCAAATCAAACCATTCCCCAGCACTGCCAGGGTCACCACTGACCGTGTCCCCAAGTGCCACATCCACATGGATTTAAATCCCTCCAGGGATGGTGATTCTATTACCTGGAACAGCTGTGCCAGGGCTGGACAACCCTTTCAGGAGAAGAAATTTTCCCCCAGTATCCAGCAGAAACCTCCCTTGATGCAACTTGAGGCCATTTCATCGCATCCCTGTTCCCTGGGAGAACAGCCCGACCCCCCTGGCTGTCCCCTCCTGGCAGGGACTTGTGCAGAGCCACAAGGGCCCCCCTGAGCCTCCTTTGCTCCAGGCTCAGCCCCTTCCCAGCTCCCTCAGCCTCTCCTGGTTCTCCAGACCCTTCCCAGCTCCCTCAGCCCCTTCTGGTTCTCCAGACCCTTCCCAGCTCTGTTCCCTTCCCTGGATGCTCTCCAGCCCCTCAATGTCTGTCACAACCCCAGCACTGGACACAGGGCTGTCCAGCTGAAGGATGGCCACAGCAAATGGGTGACATCACCTGGATTCTGTTCCCAGGCTGGCAGGGTGTTGTGACCCAGGATATTCGTCTGGCTGCCCTGGGTGATTCCAGACCCTGGCAGGGGGCTCAGAGACCTTGGCACAGAGTCACAAACACCTGTGCCTTTGATTTTAGCCCATGGAAACAATTCCCAACTTTGTGTGAGGAGTTACAAGCCACAAGAGTTTGAGTAGAATGACAGTGAATTTGTCACAGGGTGAAAATGTAGAATTTTGGGGATTTAGAATGGGAGTTCAGGAGTCAAGATGGAGGAATGTGAGCACGTCCTGTTCTCCTTCTTCTTCTTCTTGTCTTCCATCTTCTGCTGTGATGGTGACACTGTTTGATTGGTTTAGAGTAGAGACAGACTGTCTGACATAGGTGATAGGTGTTAGAAAATTATTGTAAATAAAGTACACGTCATTCTTAGTATAAAAAGCCAACACCACCCCAAGAACAGGGACTGTGCCATGACCCAACCTGCTGGACAGATCTCAGCAGGTCAGAGAAAGAATGTCATGAATAAGAGAAGATAAACCCCAAAAAGCAGAACTGAGGAATCCTCACTTCTTCTGTTGTGGGGCTGGGAAAAAAAAAGGCTTTTAATACCTTCGGGATCATCTCAACCACAGAAACCTGAGAGCAGGGATTAGAGTGTCAGCAGGACTCAGCACCTCTGGCTTCACCTGAGCCAGGTGGGTACAGGCCAGCTCCCAGCAGCTGGTGGCTACTGGGGGGCATTGCTGTGCTGCTGTGACCCAGCAGTCATGGAGTCATTGTGCCTGTCCCATGGGGAGGGGGCAGTGGATCCCAGTCAGGCCTGTCTGCCTCCATCCCTGCCCTTGGAAGCTGAGCACTCCCTGTGGAAGGACAAGACAAAGAAAACAGAGGGGGATGCTTCTTATAATGGAAGCTGTGCTCCCCTCCCCTTATTTCCAGTAAGTGAGCAGGAAGGCCAGCCCCGGCCACCAGAGAGTATTTAGGAGTAATTGAATCACTGGATTAGCTAATGCAGCATCCATTAGGAGTCCATGCCATCCCCAGAGGACTCGGCAGACATAAAGGAGCTGCAGGAAGCCGTGAGCATTCCATGTATGTACATAAACCTCCTGCTTCCAGACTATAACTTTCTTCCTGGCTGACAACACCAAGGTGCTGCTGGCCCTCCTCCATCCCCCTCGGCACCAGGTCTGAGCTTGTCCAGATGGCCCTGGAAGGTAGAGAGAAGCCCAAGCAGTTGCTCAGAGCTGCTACAGCTGACGTGGGGGTAGGAGGAATGGCAGCAGGGCTCCCAACTTGGCTCCTCTGGGTGTGGAGAGGAGCAGTTGGGAGCGCTCGGGCAGATCCAGGCTGGGGAAGGTTCTGCAGCTCCAGACTTGGCCCGGGGCACGGCGCGCCTGGCAGATGGCAGGGAGGGGTGGCTGTGCAGTATGAGGCAGGATTTCAACACAGAAGGCCAAAACACTGCTCACCCAGCCAGGGGAAATGTGCCTTGCCCAGGGTGCGCTGGCAGCCGCTCCCGCGCCGTGGCCGGAGCTGGTGCGAGCCCACAGTGAAATAAACACGGGCAGGAGACCTTTCTCCTTTTTAATGCCTTTATTAAAAGTGATCAGCTCAGGTGGGTGTTGAGGAAGATGAAACAGGAAAGCCTTATAAATATGATTGCCTGGCAAAAAATTTTGAGAATATGGAAACTATAAGCGAGATTGAGATGAAACCAAGCTTTGAGATACCTCAGTTACTGAACAACTGCAAAACAATGGTGTGGCTGGCTGAAGGTGATCCCCTTTTGATGGAACAACACCTTCTGCTTGCAGACAGCTCCAGGGGTCAGAGCAGACCCTACAGCTTGGCAGAAGGGGTCCAAAGAGGAGTTTTTAGGGTTTAAAATGTAACACAGTATGGTAATGTAATGATTCTTACAGGCTGTATGTAAATGCTGTAGGATTTGTGTATTGTACTAGATTGGTTAGTGAGAATCAGAATATTCAACACAGAAGATGATTTATTGTATTGTAACAGGAACCTTGCTCTCTTACCCTTTTTACTCCTCTTACGCCTTTTGCTCTCTTACCCTTTTACTCTCTTGACCCTTTTTACTCCCTTACTCTCTCACCCTCTCATCCTCTCTCCCCCTCTCTTCTCTCGGGCCTGCTCTGAGCTGTGGCTGGCAGCTCCAAGCAGGGCCGTGGCACCCAGGCCCTCTGCAATAAACCACACGTTCCATGACCTGGGAAGAATCATCGGGTCTGCGCTCACACCGCTGCTCCCAGGAGTGACTCGGAGAAGGAGGAAGAGTGCCGCTGTGTCCACTGGTCTGCGAGCAGAGTTGGGGGCTCCTTCCTCACGAGAGCATCAGGAGATGCCCTTATTTTCCTGTTTAACATTTGAGGTCCTTGTCTAGCCAACATTCTTAAGGTTAGGGTGAGGGGAAAAAGGCCTTGGCAGATACTAGATTCTGTTCCTCACGTCTAGTCATCACTTTGATTTGTCAATTTTGTGTTGGCTCGTTGTTTTAGGGGTTTTTGGCTAGGTTTGCTGAGGGGTCTCTCCCGTTGCATGCTGGCTCTGATGTCGTTTGCATGCCAACTCCGAGGTCTCCTCCTCTTCACCATCTCGGTGCCATCCTCCAGGAAGGAGCAGGGTGTCACTTGACAAAAGGGGGAATTCTTAACCATCAACGACAGGTAGTTAATGAAAATGACAGGTGATTACAACAACAAACAGTTAGAACTCCACCCTGGCAGCAACTGGCTCAACCTGTGAACTCTGCAACCTTTTAAACAAAATGGGCAGCTGTTCTACTCATAACAATTTCAACAAAGAAGGCCAATACCGCTCACCCAGCCAGGGGAAATGTGCCTTGCCCAGGTCCCCGGGCCCTGGCCAGAGCTGGTGCGAGCCCACAGTGCTTGTGGGCACCCAAGCTGGGCTGGGGATTTTCTCTGTGTGTGTCTGGAGCTGCTTCTCCTCCTTAAGGATGTTAGGAAAATTAATCTACAAACACAACACCAGAGGTTTATGTCCAAAAAGGAGACAGAGGAGTCCTTTTACTTTATTGGAATAAAGGGAGAGGCCATGGGGCATTCCCCTGGGATGTCTCACAGTTTTGGAGGATGCAGCCTCCTTTTTATCCCAATTTCCCGGCCACATTTCCCTTTTCTCTTCCCCATTTCTGAGGTACTTGAGAGGTACCAACTCCCAGATACCCTTGATATCAAAGATTTCCCTCTAATGTACAACCCTCCCTTTTAATTTTTAATTCTTATGGAATTTGGGGGTTTTTCTTCTCCATTGTTTCTTTCATCTCTCAATGTCTAATTTCATTTATCAGCAAACTTAAAGTTTATTTGTAAAAGCAAATATCTTTTTCCACTCATCAATGAGTGGAATCCTTCCCATTATTTCTTTTATCTCCCAGTGCTGGTTTTATCCACCAGCAGACCCACAACTTGTTTGGAAAGACAAATCCACTATTCCCCTCAAGAAGCAGGAACACCCTGCAGATGCTGCAAAGTTAAAATGTGTGTGCTTTGAATTGTGGAGGAGGGAAAAGGAGGAGCTGGCCAGGGTGATGGAGCAGGGATTGGAGTGCTGCAGGTGGGTCTGAAGCTTCACCTCTTTCCAACTGGGCCTGCTGGGTTCAGGGTGCATAAAATTGCTTTAAACAGTATGGATTTCATGCCAAGCTTTCCAAAGAGAGAAGCACAAGTCGTGCTACGTGAGAGGCTTAAATCTCAGCAAAAACAACACATAGGGCTGCTAATCCTAATTCACTTACACAAGCTGCTCAGTCCTTTCTCCCACTTTCAAGTGTCCTTATTTAACAGGCAAAATAGCTGGAAGTTTGCATGATGGAGCCTTTCCCAAACTGGGTGAGCCGTTTCCCTGTCTGTCTCTGCCATGGTGACCAGTTCAGACATTGTTGTGGGGAAGGGGAGGCCCTGTGGCAACCTAAATATAGATGCACAAAAGGAAACAAATGCTACCCCCTGTAAATTTTGCCATCAGCAGCTGGAGTGGGACACACCATTGCTTAGCAGGAGATTAGTTTTGCAGGCTCCGTGTGTCTAAAGGGAGAATCATCTATTGTTTGCCATTTAAGATTTATGGCATCTCCGTTTAGACTGAATAATTTATCCTGAATGAGCCCTGAAACCCTTTGGCAGTTACAGGGAGGGAAAAAAACACCACATCCCAGGAAGAAAAAAAAAAAAGTTTCACCCTAATAGGAAAAAATCAGCAGGCATTTGGAGAGGGGGAAGGGGGTGGTGAAGGGTTGGTTGCACTGCTGGAGACCTCGGTGGTTCTGTATCCTTTGTCATTACTTTATAATGATGAACTCCGTCGTTAGGAGCCATTCATTCTCCCTTAGCCTGTGTGATCTGAGCCTGGTTTGATGGGATCCAATTTAGCATTTCACTCTGGGCTCCATTCCATGGCCATTTGGGTTTGGAAGTGAAAGGCAGTTTGATGGTGCCTTGATGGTGTTTTAAACTGCTGTAAAAAACGCTGGCGAGGCAGTTCAGTGAGGATCAGCATCCCGGGCCTGCTCTTTGAGGCAGCTGCTTTCCTTTGTCCTAAAACTTGGGCTGAAAGTGGATAGGGGTGCCCTGTGCCCTGTTCTGGATTGTTTATGGGGTGAAGGGAGCAGAAGGAAAAGGGGGACCCTGCAGCAGCCCCTGGGGCTCACCCAGGTGAAGGAAACTTGAAAATTGCAGGAGACTTCTCCACTGTGGTGTTTGTGAGGTCCCCAGGATGAAGTGAGAGATGAGAACCTGACTCCATGTCCTCAGAAGGCTGATATATTATTCTATTCTATTCTATTCTATTCTATTCTATTCTATTCTATTCTATTCTATTCTATTCTATATATTTTTATATTATATTATATTATAATCATATCATATTATATAATCATATTATGCTATACAAAAACTATGCTAAAGAAAGAGAAAGGATACACCAGAAGGTTTAATAAGAATGAATAATAAAAACCTGTGACTGACTCCTCAGAGTCTGACACAGCTGATGGTGATTGGTCATTAAAGTAAAAACAATTCACATATTTGGATAAACAATCTCCAGACCACGTTCCAGAGGAGCAAAACGTGGAGAAGCTGAGGCTTCTCATCTTCTCAGGAGAAGAAATTTTGGCAAAGGGATTTTTCAGGAAATATGACAGTGACACTCCAGCACTGAGATCTGCACCCAGGCACAGCTCCAAGTTCCATCCCAGTGTAAGAGAAGATAATTCATCTGAATTCTCCTGGTTCTGGGGATGGAATATCAAGAGCTACCTTGGTTGTATCCCATGTCTTGGTGACTCCTGAGCTCCAGCTGTTCCCACAGCCAAACCACTGGGGCTGGGAATATGGATTTGAACAGTGCAAGGCTTGCCTCAAACTTCAGCATCAAGCTGGTTTAGGGTTTTTTCACCTTTTTTCCTCTCAAATATCTGACTTTAACTCTGGTTTTGAACTTCCTGGTACTAGAATCAAATGCAGCAAACCACTTCTGTTTCCATTTTCCATCCAGGTGGAAGTGAGGATGTGAAATGTTCTCCTGTAAACTCAGAGTCAGGCATTTAAGAGAAGCTTTTCTCTAGATAAGCCCTTGGGCCTTCTCTGGGTTACTCAGTTCAGTGTCCAGAGGTGATTGAGCTCTCTAAACATTGAGTTCAGCCCAAGGCACTCCCTCAAATTGAATAATTTTCCCTTCTTCCAAGGCCACCACATTTCATCAAGCTGTTGCCATCAGTCTCTAGAGTTTTTAGGCTGGTAGTGAATCAGGAATAAGTCAGGATAAAGCTCTTTATTCTTTACTTCCACCCAAACATGTTATTTTCATGGCTGTTCTCAGTGGATTTAGTGGCTCTTTGATGTTTGGAACTCAAAATACTCATGGAGGTGCTTTGCTGTTTTTCCTGTCACCGTGTCCTACAAGTCCCTTTGGCCTGACCATGATTAGCAAGGGAACACCAGAGGATTTCCTCTCCAGGTCACTGCCTCAAAGTCAATCCAGCCAAAGGATATTTCTGCTGTCCAGGTCACAGGGTCACTTGTCCAAGGGAAATTGGATGACTTTTCAGCCTCTTGAGCAGACATGACAGCAGCGGTGACAGAGCAAACCCAGAAATGGCATCACTGAAATCA
Organism: Pheucticus melanocephalus; assembly: GCA_013398405.1. Lineage (NCBI taxonomy): Eukaryota > Metazoa > Chordata > Aves > Passeriformes > Cardinalidae > Pheucticus > Pheucticus melanocephalus. The sequence goes on along the minus strand of VZSJ01043970.1, from coordinate 3,784 downwards.
TCCAGCATCTTTTCTGTCATCCCAAAGCAGATGCCAAACTCCCTCCAGAACTTAACTTTAATAGAAGTGTGAAAGACAGTTGGAAACCCCCTTTTTATTTTTATTCCATGGGATTCCATTGCAGTTCCAGCTGGATGAAGACATTTCTATCTTTACATTCTTACAAGTTTTCAGTTCAGTGAAAATGTTAACTTGGGAAGACAAAGGCTGGGAAATAAGAAAAATTGATTCCAATGGATCATTCTCTGCTGCCTAAAGAGAATTGCTCCATTTTTTTCTGAATATATTTATTGATAAGCATCTTCCTCTAGGATCTTAGAGGAAAAAGGGTGGTGGGACCTTGTTAGAGATTTTGTGTCCCTTCTTATGGCAGGGGCTTGGAACTACAGGAACTTTATGGTCACTTCCAACCCAAATAATTCTTTTTTTCTTGGTGTCTTCCTAGTTTTTTTCTTTTTTTCTTTTTTTTTTGTTTTGTTTTTTTTTCTTTTCTTTTTTTTTCTTCTCTTTACTTTTTTCTTTTCTCTTTTTTCTTTTGTTTCTTTTCTCCTTTTTCCTTTTTTTACTTGTTTGTTTATTTGTTTTCCTAAAACAGTATCAGCAAAAGAAATCAAGCAAACAAATCCAACAACTTTCTATAGAACAAGTCCCCTGACCAAGGGGATGATTTATTCCAGACAGGAAATCTCCCATTGTGAGAGAATGAGGCTAAAGGCAAGTGAGAAATTCTCCCACCAAACATTTCAGGTTTGAGCCACTGAGCTGCTGGGTTTGGTGTTGAAGATGCTGCTGGGAAAACAGTTGGGAAAGAAAATTATTTCTGCTTTGAGAAATAATTTGTGATGGGAAAATTACATTTATTCCTAAATGCAGGGCTGAAAAAGGAATCCTCCCAGAGGGTCGTGGGGCACTGCCCAGGCTCCCCAGGGAATGGGCAGAGCCCCAAGGCTGCTGGAGCTCCAGGAGTGTTTGGACAACATTATCAGGACTGCAGGGCCAGCAGCTGGACTGGGTGATCCTGGTGGATCCCTTCCAGTTCAGGATATTCCATGATTCTGTGAATACCATTTTAACTGTACACTGTGGATGAGCTCATGGCCAAGAACTGCCAGCCTCCAGCCATCCCCTGCTTTCAAAACAATACATTATCTTTATTATTTTTGTTCCCAAACATCATCTACTTTATTCCCTTTGTAAATATTTTGGGATGTACAGCACCACGAACCACAGAGTTCCACCAGAGCTGAAAGCAGCTGGGTCAGGAGAAATGCAAACACAAACCTGGGGGAAGGCACAGCCTCCAGCTGGGGATAACAAAGCCTTGTTGGGAGGAACAAAATGATCTCTTGGAGGCCAAATTGACTCAAATTGGAGCTATTTCGGCTCAAGTTGTAATTATTTATTCTCTGTTTACCCCATTGTAATTTCTTTGCATCTCAGCTTTGCAACTGCAGAGTTCTCACATCATTTTTATCTTGGGGAAGCTAAGGGCACTTTGAAGGGCAGTGTGAAATGTTTGTGGACTGGTTGTCACCAATGGAAAGTGATGTTAGGGACAGAAACCAAACCCTGCAGGGCTGATGGAGAGCATTGAAAATTATTTGGAATTTTACCTAAGTGTTAGTTTAACTTTCCCCTCATCCAATACTATCTCCCAGTTTCTTCAGGCTCTGAATCCCTGGGAGCATCAGCACAGGTGTGAGCCAAAGCTTGGACTTTACCAAGGAGATTTTATCTGGCAAAACACTCCTGGTCCAGCCCAAGCATAGAAATGGATGGGCAAAAATGGGGAAGAAAAGATTCTTTTTGTTTGCCCGGCAGGGAATTTCTGTTTAATCAGCAGTTGTTTGCAAAACCAAACACTGGCTGCCTATGAGCCAAGGTCCAGGAACATCAATATCTGGGCTCTCTTCCAGGGCTGTGGCTGAGCTCCAAATGGTTGGTGAGTGAGGAGGAGGAGGGAAAGTGGCTCCCAGCACTCTGCAGTTGGCAGGGCTGGTGTTTGCTGCAGTGCAGGGACAGGGACAGGGACAGGGTTCATCTTGCTTGAGTGCATCCCGAGGGGCAGCGAGGCTGGAGAGGGGCTGGGAACACAAACCCTGAGAGGAGCCCTGAGGGAGCTGCGGGTGCTCAGCCTGCAGAAAAGGAGACTCAGGGCTGCCCCCAGCACTCTCTGCAGCTCCTGAAAGGTGCCTGTGCCCAGCTGGCCTTGGGCTCTTTCTCCAGCAGCACTGGCACAACCAGAGCACACAGCCTCGAGCTGTGCCAAGGGAAATTCAGGCTGGAGAGCAGGAAAAAGCTTTTCCAGCAAGGGGGATCAAGTTCTGGCATGGCTGCCCGGGGAGGGGGTGCAGTCACCATCCCTGGGGGTGTTTAACCAGCCTGGATGTGGCACTGGGTGCCAGGGGCTGGGCTGGACTCCATGGCCTTGAAGGTCACTCCCAGCCCAGGGGTTCTGTGAATTCTGTGAGTTCTGTGAATTCTATGAATCTTCTCTGGCTCCAGCTGTAGGATTGGCACAGCTGCCCAGGGCAGGGGTGAAGTCACATCCCTGAGACACATCCCTGGCGTTTCACAGCCCTGTGGACGTGGCACTTGGGGACATGGTCAGTGGTGGCCTTGGCAGTGCTGGGAACGGTTGGACCTGATGATCCTGAAGCTTTTCCAAGATTTCCTGAAGATTTTCCAAGCTAAGATTCCATGGTTCTGTGGTTGGGGCTGCTTTGTGAAGCACTTCAGTTGTTCCTGTTGATGGAATTCCTGCATTGGCCACCCAAAACCAAGCACAGATCTCCCCTCCCAAGGAGAGGGCCAAGCTCTTGGAAAGTTCTGACTGAGCCCCTGTAAAAAAGCCAGGAATGGTTTCTGATGGATGCAGTATTCCTGAAATCAGGAATATTCTGATAAATTCAGCCCAGGGGGCTCCTACATGTTCTTTGGGAAATCAGATTTCTTCACTTGGATGCTTGGTCAGGAGCCCCCTTGGTCAGGGGGTTTGTTCTATAGGAAGTTGTGTGCTTGATTTCTGTTGCTGATACTGTTTTTGGAAACAACCAAAGAGGTAAAAAAAGGAAAAAGGAAAAAAGAAACAAAATTTTAAAAAAAGAGAAAAGAAAAGAAGTAAAGAGAAGAAAGACAAAGGAAAAAACAACAACAAAAAAAACAAAAAGAAAAAAAAAAACAAGAAAAAAAAAAACAAGAAAAGAACCAGAGTGAGAGTTACCACCAGCAGCATGAAAATTCAGCATCCACCAGGTGTTTACTTTATTTCTCTCCTTTTTTTATCCACTGAAAACGTGATATGTCTTCAGCAGTTGATGCTTTAAGCGTCTGTGGCTTTTCAGATATTTTTTACCTTTTTTTCCCTTTTTGCTGTTGTTTGTAACATCTCTGAAAGCCTTGAAAAATGTCAAATTTCCATCAGTTTGCAGAGGATGAGGTTTGATATCCAAATTCAGACTCCGATGCCATGGTGGCCAAATCCCAGGAGTGCTAAAAAAAAAAGACTGTAAGAGTCATAAGCTGACAAATACATTTTAAATCTTAAGGTATCTTTTCCATATTAATAAATAAAAAACCCAAAATCATGAGAGTGACACTGATGAGAGGAGGTGGTTTAAGAATATCAAGACTGCAAACAGGTGAGGAAGAAGGTGAGGAACCACCATAGATTATGATAAGAAAGGGTAAAAAGCTGCCTTGGAAATTATTTGTAGGGCAAATGAAGGTGGGATAGAGAGTAGGGAAGTTGTAATTATTTATTCTCTGTTTTCCCCACCATCAT
>VZSJ01043891.1:0-15997 GCA_013398405.1 Pheucticus melanocephalus | reverse complement strand
AAACCACAAAGCCCAGAGCTCCAGGCACACTGCAGCTGCAAAAGGCATTCCAAGGGGTGCACAAAAGTACCGCAACATGGCTTCCACTACAGATTTTCCTTGGAAGCAGCGTTAGCCAAAGCATTGTTTAATGCGTAGGGTAAGGGTTACAGCTAGGGTCAGGGTTTAGAAAACAGCAAGCCTAGAGCTCAAGGTGCGCTGCAGCTGCAAAAGGTGTGCCAAAGTGAACACCATAGTGTTGCCTTCTGGTGGAAGGCAAGGGCGACCTGGTTTCAATGAGCAGCACGGCGACCCCAAATTCTCCAGGGGCGCTCGGGCCGGTAACGAAACGCTGACACCAATGTGGTGGACGGTTAAAGGTGTTTATTGTTTCATTACAAGGGGTTTTATAGTTTAATGAACTTCTCTACGTCATAAGGGGGTCGTACTGCCCCTTCTAGGGTTAGTAAGGAGTGGAAAGTTACTGGTATCTCTATGTTAGAGGGGGGCTACATACTTGGCTACATTCCAAGGGTGATCCTTATCTCAGAGGGGTAGGGGGGAAGGGTTTCTGTACTTTCCGTAACATCCCGATATCTTCCGAACGCCAGCCCTAACTACCACACCATAGTCAATACATGGCTTCCACCGCAGCTTTTTCCTTAGATATAGCGTTAGCTCAAGGCTGCATTTAGTGCCTAGGGTGAGGTTTAGGGTTCCAGCTAGAGTTAGGATTTTGAAACCACAAAGCCCAGAGCTCCAGGCACACAGGAGCTGAAAAAGGCATCCCAAGGGAAACACCATAGTGTCAAAACATGGAGTCCACCACAGCTTTTTCCTTTAATACAGCCTTAGCTCAAGGCTGAATTTTGTGCCTAGGGTTAGGTTTATGGTTCCAGATAGGGTCAGAGTTTTGAAGCCAGAATGGCCAGAGCTCCAGGGACACTGCAGCTGCAAAAGGCATTTCAAGGAAAACACAAAACTGCAACAACATGGCTTCCACTACAGCATTTTCCTTGGAAGCAGCTTTAGCCCAATGCTGCTTTAAAGCCTTGGTTTAGAGTGCTAGATAGAGTTAGGGTTTTGAAACTACAAAGCCCAGAACTCCAGGCACACTGCAGCTGCAAAAGGTATCCCAAGGGCAACAATAAACTGCTAAAACAGGGCTTCCACCACATCTTTTTCCTTGGATACAGCCATCGTCTATGGCACAGTTTACTGCCTTGGGTTAGGGTTCCAGCTAGGATTAGGGTTTTAAATCAGAAAGCCCACAGCTCCAAGCAGCCCACAGCTCCACACTGCAGCTGCAAAGGACATCTCAAAAGGAAAACAAAACTGTCAAAGCATGGCTTCCACTACAGCATTTTCCTTGGAAGCAGCTTTAGCCCAATGCTGCTTTAAATCCTTGGGTTAGGTTTAGAGTGCTAGATAGAGTTAGGGTTTTGAAACCACAAAGCCCAGAGCTCCAGGCACACTGCAGCTGCAAAAGACATCCGAAAAGGAAAACAAAACTGCCACAACATGGCTTCCACTACAGCATTTTCCTTAGAACTACCCTTAGCCCAATGCTCCATTGTGTGGCTAGGGTTAGATTAAGAGTTCCAGCTAAGGTTAGTGTTTTCAAGCCACAAAGGCCAGAGCTCCAGGCACACTGCAGCTGCTAAAGGCATCTCAAGGGCAACACAAAGCTGAAACAACATGGCTTCCACCACAGCTTTTTCCTTGGATCCAGCCTTAGCCGAAGGCTGCGTTTAGTTCCTAGGGTTAGGGTTTCACCTAGGGTTAGGGTTTTGAAACCACAAAGCCCAGAGCTCCAGGCACACTGCAGCTACAAAAGACATCTAAAGGGGAGCAAAAAAATTACACAACATGGCTTCTACTACTTTTTTTCCTTGGATCCAGCCATTGCCAAAGGCACTGTTTACTGCCTAGTGTTAGGGTTCCAGCTAGGGTTAGGGTTTTGAAACCACAAAGCCCAGAGCTCCAGGCACGCTGTTGTAGCATTGTGTGGTTTATACGGGTTTTATTGTAAAGTTGGTTATTTTTTATAAGTTAAGATTATGGTTTCGCCCTCGGTTCCCCCTATGTTCTCCTTCATAATGGTTCGTTCCTCCCACTAGTTACCTGTCCATCATTGTAACCAGCCTCCTTCATTTCCAGAATTTTCTATGTCAATCTTCTCTTACTTAACATATGATTTGTCCCCTGAGCCTTCTTCCTCCCCTCTGCCATTCTTATTGGTTCAGTTGTGTCCCTCGCTCCTCCCATGGGCTTCGTTTATTGGTCCCTTGTGTCTCCTCCCGTCATGCCTTTCCCCTTTATAAATGCCTCCCCAACGGTTTTTCTCTGACACCGTTACTGGCCCCACTTGGGTCAATAAAGCAGCTTGGCACCCATATGAGTGTCTGCTCCTTCCTTCCTTCACCTCAGTGCTTCGCAGTCCTGCTCTCTCCTGCATCACCACGTCGCAGACGGAGCCACTACTTGGAGGTTCTCGCAGAGGACCTGGGAGTGGCGGGATTCGTGGTCTTCACTGGTCATTCCGGGAGCGGCTAGCTGGCACACGTCAGCTCCTGTGGCTGCGGGACGAGACTGCACACTGCAGCTGTAACAGGCAGCCCAAGGGCAACAAAAAACTGCAACACTATGGCTTCCACCACAGCTTTTTCCTTGGATGAAGCCATAGTCTGTAGTAATGTTTACTGCCTAGAGTAAGGGTCTCAGCTAGGGTTAGGGTTTTGAAACCAGCAAGCCCAGAGCTCCAGGCACACTGCAGCTGCAGAAGACATCCCAAGAGGAATACAAAACTGCCACAACATGGCTTCCATCACACCTTTTTCCTTGGAACCAGACTTAGCTCAAGGGTGGGTTTAGTGACCACAGTAAGGGTTCCAGATAGGGTTAGGGTTTTGAAACCACCAAGCCCACAGCTCCAGCCACACTGCGGCTGCAAAAGGCATCCCTACTGGAACACAATACTGTCACAACGTAGCTTCCACCACAGCTTTTTCCTTGGAACCAGCCTTAGTCCAAGGCTCCATTTAAAGCCTTGGGTTAGGTTTAGGGTTCCTTCTAGGGTTAGTTTTTTGAAATCACAAAGCCCAGAGCTCCAGGCACACTGCAGCTGCAAAAGGCATACCAAGGGCAACAATAAACTGCAACAACATGGCTTCCACCACAGCTTTTTCCTTGGATCCATCCATAGTCTAAGGCACCGTTTACTGCCTAGAGTTAGGGTTCCAGCTAGGGTTAGGGTTTTGAAAACAGCAAGCCTAGAGCTCAAGGCTCGCTGCAACTGCAAAAGGCATCCCAAGAAGAACACAAAACTTCCACAACATGGCTTCCACCACAGCTTTTTCCTTGGATCCAGCCTTAGCCTAAGACTGCGTATAGTGCCTTGGGTTAGGGTTCCAGCTAGGGTTTTGGTTTTGTCTTGGTTTTGAAAGACAGGACTCTACTATGTTCCTGATGGCACTGCTTAGACATCCTTGTCTCCATTACCATCATGATTTCCATATCAAGTGATGAGAATTTTTCTTCAGGATTGGTGAAGTTAAGTGTCATAACATTTATGTCAAGTCAGTTTGAAGTTTTTTTTTTTTCCAAATGAATCCCTTCCTAATGAAAACCATTGGCAATAGTAAACCTACTCAGTTTTTCAGGAAGTGAAATAACACATCTCCACTGTACAATGTCCTCCGTTTTTCACCAGAAGAAAACTGCTGTTTTGTTCTTCTATCACCTTACACTTACTTTCTTCAAAATCTTTTTAAACCTTTAGATTTCTATTTATAGCTAATTACTTTCACAGTGCTATAGCATAGGTATTTTAAAAGGCCATTTGTACATATTCAAATGGCTTACTTCTATTAAGAAATGGCTGTACTTCTATTAAGGAAACATAAAGGTGCAGTAATATTTTATCTTATACAAAATTTAAAAAGCCCCAACTATTAAAAATGATACCAGCAAATGATATCTGTAAGACTGTGGCAGGCGGCTTTTTCCAGAACAATGTGCAGTTCTTCCCAATTCTATTTTTCCCTCCAATTACTTTGTACACAAATATTTTTACACAGTCTTCTAATAGTGGCATGTTACTACTGGGGTAGAGTATTGCCTTGCCAGCATTGGAATTGACTCGATTGTAGTTGTGTTCAAATTTACTGATGAGACAAGGTTTTTGCTGAACACACTTTAGCAAGCAAGAGAGCTTCTTAGTCTTCAGATGCTATGAGCCCCAGAAGAAGGTGAATGATGTGATGACATGTCTTCTGTTCTGAAGAGAGATCAAAAACTTCTTTCTGGGGTCACCCCCCTCTTGGTAGAGAAAGCGCACAGAGGGCTTTGAAGCAGCACTTTCACCCTCTTTGCATTCACTAGTAAATCTGAGACAGAGCTTGCCTCAAGGTTTGTGCAAAAATACTCTTTTGATGCAACTCTTAACCAGACAATATCTCTGGGAAAATTTGCAGTGGCAGAAAGCAAGCCCTTCCTGGCAAATCTACTGAAATGGTTCAGAAGTTATTCCCATTCACTGTTGCTAACCTCTGCTGTCTAGCTGTCAGATATGTTTGGTACCATGTTGAAAGAATTCTAAACAATGTACTGATGCTGCACTCTTGAGTAAACATAGGTCTTTTCCATAGGTGTCAGGGAAAAATATTTCTATTGGTAAGAATGATCGAAAACAATACCGGCATGGCAGAAAAAAAAATACAATAGAATGAAGATGCCCAGAATTCTTATTTTGAAGCTACAGAGAGTCAATATTTTCTAAAGAAGGTTGTGAAACTTATTAAGAAGTAGGAGTACATTCCACGTGACTGGTGCACAAGTTCATGTTTCCAACTTACAAAAAACATATTCTTAAAAGAAAAATATTCTGCCTTGTAGAAAAGTAACCCATTAGTAATTTTATCAAAGGTAGGATTAGATCAAGTATTCCTACAAGACAGTAGTAGTACTATGAAAAGCCTTTTGCCATCTATTTAACTACAGGAAACTTGAGAAGGCAGAAGAGTGTCTTTCCCTGCTGCAAGCTGTACTTCCTATTTGCTAGTGCAACCCAACATTGTCTAAAGAAAACTTGGCAAAAGAAGACTATGGTATACAAGCAGCTGTAACTATCCATTCAGTTCCAGCTCATTTAACCTAGCAAGTATGAGTCACACACTCTAGTTGAATATTCTAATGCATAGATAGAGTATACCATCACTAATAAATGGGGACTCTGAGCAAAGGAGCAAATGCAGATGAATTTCAGGGAAGGAAATGATTGGAGAGCTAACTGCAGTCCCTCGACCTCACAAGAAATGATGTCCAGTAATCCCAACCAGAAACAAATAGAACTCCATTTTTAAATGGCTTGCATCTATGGTCCTCTGTTCTTCCTAGATGAAGAAACTGTGTTTTGAATCAATCTTCAAAATGGTATGGCTAAAGACCTTAGATGCCCCAAATTTTTTTTCCAGAAGCAACTGTCTGAAAACCTCTTGAAAGCTGACTTTTTCCCTTAAGATGCCATATTTTAAAAGAGCACCTTGTCATTTAACAGGGTATTCCAAACATAATTTAGAAATTTGGACTAAAAGTAACACTCTTCCTAGTAATCTTTCTTTTTTTGCAGCTCAGTGCTAACAGAGGCAGCAAAGAGAATGGACCACAGCTCTTTCTGGAGCATCTTGAACAAATGTCCTTGCTTATGTTCTAATCATTCACTTCACCAAAATACCTAATGATGAAGAAAAGGTTGTGAAAGCATTACTAGTAGTGTTCCATGGCAATGTATGGGTGTGATTTCTCAAGTAGAATTTGTATCACATAGATGATACTTGGCAAACAGCAAATGAAGGGGTTTTCTTCAGCTCTCAGACTGCTGTTACATGTGGGTAATTTAAAAAAAAGATAACAAGAAGGTTATTTTTTAGCATGTGAATTTAATGACACCCCTACCATGGACATCTGAATCTTATGAATAGACAATGTCTGATTTAGAAAAAAATAAAAAATTTTCACAGTTTAAAGAAACATAAGATGTTCCTTTGCTGATGGAACGTAGCCTGTTCATTGGCTGAAATGAAGCAGGCAGACAGGACATATGAAATATTTTTTTGTGGATCAAACATTTATTTTCTAAAGTGATGCTGACAGATGGTGAACTCACCAACTTAGATATTGCCCAGTAGACAAGGGTCCATAACTTGCTCCATCAAGTTATCCCTTGGAATCATCATCCGAGGGGATTTTCCCCTGCATCTGTGAAAATATGCCTACCTTTTTCACAATACTTCTGCAGCAGCATTGTTAGGCTTGATCAGCTGGTATGGAGGGTGAATCATCAGCAGCAAGGTGACTGGCCAGGGGAATTTGCTTCAATGGATTTTGATCTCCCAGATATTTGGAAGACCTGCTTCAGCCCTGTTTGTCAAACACAGCCTTTAAAGGGTGCTAAACAATTGTTCAGGCTGTGGGTCACATGAAGAAGTACTTTCTGGTGCCTGTACTGGGTCATATGCTCTTTATTCTCTCCCTCACCTTCTCCATCACCTCTCATCTGTTCCACATGAGCTATGTTCAAGGTCCACAGGCCACTTTTCACAGAATCTTCAGGCCTGATGCAGTAAGAATGCTGAATTGAACACAGCTGGGATCAATTTCCCAGTTTGGATAGAATGCATTCTGCACACAAATCCAATGAGAAGGTGCTCCCCCTATGCCCAGAGAAACCTTCCCTAGTACTAGTGTTCTACATAAACCACAACTTAGTCTGAAATAAAAGCTTTTTTCTGAGAGTGTCTGAGAGGTTTGTATGAAGCACAGATATTTGACAGATGCAATTTTGAATATCAGAGGAAAAAGAAAATGGCAAGAAGTTTTTAATTTTACTGGTTTTAATTTTAAATTCCATGCACTTTTTCAAAAAGTGTCAGCTCAAATGCCCATCAGCATATTTTAGTCATCTGTAAGCCAGTATTCATCTAAAATGTGCTTCAAATCAAAAGAATTTCCAATTTTTACTCCAAGTTTCTATGCCTAGATTTATTATTTCTGACACATATTAGATGAAAGGAAGACATTTTTGACTGTGCGGGTGCTGGAACACTGGAACAGGCTGCCCAGAGAAGTTGTGGGTGTCCCATCCCTGAAAGTATTCAAGGTCAGGTTGGATGGGGCTTTGAGCAGCAACAAAGGAGAATCTCAATGGTAGAGAAACCAAGTTTGAATAGAGAAGAAACTCGGATTGAAGTATAGGAGCAAGTTTTCTCTCAGCTCTTGGGGTAAATTCAAAGCTGTACAAAATTACATTGATCTGTGATTTTCACTACTGTAACAGGTTAATGAAAACTATGCAGAATATAGCAAATTTTAAAAGAGATAAGAATGACAGCATCAAATACATGGAATGGGTTTCAACATGGGACACTTTCTAAGAGAAAATCTCTGTATTTCAACACTTCATCTCGTTAGGATTTCATGAAGTGCCAAAGAAGGCGGCAAAATATCATTCAGGACATTATTTGCTGGAGTTCAGTCTGGCCATTAGTAGGAATTGGGTTTGAACATGATGTAGATATACCACACACACAGTTTCCCTTCACTGAAAAACTACTGTTTACAATGAAGAAGCAATGAGGCTCAAAAGTGATTGAAAGCATCTTAAAAATGTCAAGTATTTCATTGTAAATGATCTGTGGTCCAAACACTTCTTCCACCTTAGTGAGGGACAAAAAAATTCTTCCATATCATGATGGTGTAAAATTGTATAAATCAATGTTTTCTTCTGAAAAGATATCATCTATTTTTTTCTGTTTTTAGAAGAAAATATTCCTAGACATACAACACATGAGAACTAAGTAATTTTAAAGAAACAAATGAAATTAAAATATTCCGTAAATATTATTCAGTGAAAAGCTGTGTTTTAAGTGGGAGGTAGATATTACACAGAATTTTTGTGCCAGGTATTTGAATTATTGCACCAGCTCTTTTGCCCACAAAGAGAGGTATTTAGCATTTCAGTCTTCTCCAAGGTGTTCATGATCTGCTATGCTGACCCCTGTGTGTGCCTAGGTGTGTGTGGAAGGGGGGCATGCGAAGGGGAGTGTGTATGTCTGCTTAAGACTTGTTGTGGCAGATTCATGCCTCAGCTCCATCATTTGTTTTAGAAACTTCACAGAGAGTGGATATGAAGTTTAATATCAACAAGAGATCAATTCCCAAATAATCCATTTTACTCTACCTTATAAATCATGTGCTTTGTTGCATATTTTATCAAATCTACTTTCAATCCACATGGAGGAATGAGAATGGGGAGAATCCCTCCAATGTCTTGCAACTTTGATGCAAGCAGATTTTCAAGAAGGCATCATTTCTCTTTTAAATACGTCTGGGACAGGCGTGATGGTGGTGTCAAGCTGTTGGAGTTTTTGTTGCTGGGAGAAGTTGTACAAAAGGATTGGTTTTTACATTGACCAGTTACTGAATCAAGCGCATGAATACATTGGAAATTCAACTGGCGGTTCCTTTTTCTAGCAGGCTACTTCTAGAACGAGCTTGCAGACTGAAGCTGACTCTTTTGCTCTCTTTTTGTTTCTTTCCTATTTTCTTGGCTTCTTTGCCACTATCTAGACAAATTTGGAACTTTTTTCCTGCCTAAAATTGTTTCATAGTCTGATAATTATGATACATTTTTTACAAGGAATTTTTAAAATCTTTATTAGAGTTAAGAAAGTTAAGGACTTAGGTCTTTTTCTTCCCTTATCAATATTGCAATGGAATTGGTAAATAAAGGCCAACTCTTTCTTTTTATTTTTATTTTGAACCCAAGTAGATAATTCCCATACATTAATACATTTTGTGGACCAGTAGTTGCCATTCTGATCTAAGTTGTCACTTCTTGACAATATACCTTCTGTGACTATGTTGACAACCCTTTTGGTGAAGATCCTCACTGGTCTTAGACACACATAGAGAGAAATTTGCTCAGCCAGTGTCAGTCTTAAGCATGCCTACCAGTAGATCTTTCTAGAGCTGGGGAATTTTCCCATGAAAGGGATTCAGTTATGGAAGAGACACTTGTCCCAGGGTTTTACATTCTTCTTGAACACTACTTAAGGAACTTAGATCCCACGTCCATTTGGATCTCTCTCTGCACAGAACTTTGTCATGCCAGTGCTTGAAATGCATCTCTAAGAGAATTCACTAGCACAGAATGAATGAGAGTGGAAGGGGTCAGTGGGGCTCACCAGGCCCAACCCCCCTGCTTAAACCAGGATACCTAGAGCCTCTTGCCCAGGATTCTATCATCTTGATAACTTTTAATGTCTTCAAAGATCCAGGCTCCACAATCTTTCTGGGCAGTCTGTGCCGTGGTGTAGTCACCCTCACAGTAAGAAATCATTTGGTGATGTTCAGAGGCAGTCTCCTGTATTTCAGTGTGTGCCCACTGCCTCTTGTCTTTTCACAGAGCATCATTGAAAAGACACTGGTTCCTTCCTCTTTGCACTATTCTGTCTGGTACGTATGTGTGCTGCCATGTAGAGAAATGTCAAAAACCTCCCTGAAGCCCAGGCAGACAATATTCCCTTCATCTACCGGGCAAGTTGATTCATCAGAGGAGTTTAAAAAGTTCTTCAGCGTCAAGTTCCCCTGGTAAATCCATGCTGACGACATTATTTTGTCCTCCTTCATGTGCCTGGCAATTCTTTCCAGCAATAGCTTGTTGCAGACATCTTTCATGAGAAATCCTTTCTTAGGATTTCTGAGAGCTGCAGTTTCAGCGACAAAGGTAAATAAGATTATCTGCTGCTGTGGAATGCAAACAGGTCCACCTATGATTGGCCCATCTTGTATGTTTATCATTAATGGCCAATCAAGGACTGAGCTCTCGAGGACAGTTAGGGAGAGCTCCTTTTGTTGTCATTCCTTTCTTGTCTTCTTCTTAGCTTAGCAGCCTTCAGGAGAAACCTTCTCCTCTCCTTTTCTTTTTTAATATAATGTAATATATATACATCATAAGATAATAAATCAAGCCTTCTGATGAAGTCAGCATCTTCGTCTCTCTCTCATCCTGAAAACCCTCCTGAACATTACCACAATAGCTGCTCCATCAACTTCCTGGGGAGAAAAAAGAGGCTGGCTGGCTTGTACTTTTCCAAGTCCTCCTGGCTGCCTTTTGTGAAGATGGGTGACATTTGCTTTCATCCAGTCTTTGGGCACTTTCCTCAGTCACCATGAGCCATCAAACATGATTAGGAGTGGCCTCAGAATAACATCAGCTAACACCCTTGAGACCTGTGGCTCCATCTCAACGGGGCCTGTGGACTTCATGGAATACGTACCAATTCAGTGACTGTGCCCATAAAAGTTTGCATGGGATAACAGGACATATTAACAGCTACCTGAAGACTGAGTGAAAAGCTATGGAAGCAATCCAAATGGACAAAGACTAGAGTTCCCTTTTAGAACAAAGCATCCTATCATGGAGCTGAGCAGCTTTAGATCTAGGGAAGTTTCCCCTCTGAGAGGATGCGGAAGACATTCTTTTACCTTATCCAGTAATAAAATGTATCGACCATTCACTTGCAATACAAAAAAATAAATTATTTCCAAAATTGTTGCCACCTAACTAGACAATCATGTACTGGCTGGGTATTCCCCTAACAGATGACAGCACCTGCTTGATGTCTCTTATGCGTACAGAATATTCGAATTAGGTTATTTGAGTGGGGATTACTGGTCTTTGAACTTTCGGGTGAGTTCGGAATATTTACTGAAGCAAGGACCTGAAGATGAAAACTTCATTTCCCATCAGTGCACTTTAACATCCATGGCTGTAATGCCATTGTTTCTCACCAACGGAGTCAAGAATTTATGACTACAAAGTGGATCAGCTCCAAAAGGAAAGATAAAGGCTGAATAATAGTCTCTATTGGTAAATCTATTTACCTCAAATGAAGTGACTAAATTCTAATCAGTCTCTGGCCTAAAGTTTCAAGGAGGGGGAGATGGACCAGGTTTCCTTCCACTGCCGTTGTCTTTGTCACCTCAGGCTTTAATCGGGGTATGCAGATATTCAAAAAGATAGCTCTGCTGAATTCATAAAATTTAGTCTTAAAAAATAACTTGTTAGCAGCTGAAATGAAAAGAACAAATAAAATGCAATTAATTCCATGGAAGATTGAAATTATTATTTCTTAATTTGGCAATTGAGGATGTATGTTGTGTAAGTTTGTCTCGTGTTGTTCTACAGGTTTTCTAACTGGCACAGCTTTCTGTAGGAATGGACTGTCCTTTCCTAAATACTCTCATATGGAGGAACATGCTTCTGATAAGAAGAGCACTAGGATGTCTTTCCTTGACCTTTTCTTTTTACTGATGCTTGGTCCTCTGAAATGAATGGTTTTTTAAAATTGAAATGTGTTACTATTGTTCACACGGGATAAGCCACTGACTCTTCTGGTCAGAGCTGTCACTAGTCAGCTATTCTCCTATCTGCCTTTAAGTAGTGGAATGTTCTGGTCTAAAAGGAGCACCTTCTACGTAGCCATGCTCTTAGTTGCCAGTGTCATCTTGAGTCCAAACACCCTCCTGCAAGGGACCGCTGGTTCTAAGGGGAAAAATCAGTCCATCCATGCTTCCTGATTTAAAAGATAAAGGTATAGAAAGGTATGGTGTCCCTAAACGATTCTCTGCAGTTGAACACTACTTATCTTTGCTGTGTTTCTTCAACTCACTTGCAAGTCATTCATGTGGTAGGTTATTGTGAGAATTGCTTGGTTTGAAGATGATTAAAAAGTGTATGAGAATACTGTTGTGCCTCTGCTATAAGGATACTTTTCTAATCCATACAAACTTCCTGCAAATGCAAGAACATGAATCTTGTATCATCCTAGGTTACAATATAAAACTGTATTCAGTTTCCATCCTCAAGAGCTGCTGAAACCAGGAGGGGCATCGTTTTTTCCTTATCTCCTGTGAACGGGACCATCAACGGGGCTCTGAAGAGTGTTTTGCAAGAAGCAAAAGAAAGTTGTCCAAAACGTCTTCCATTCGAATGTTAATGTGAATGGAAAAGGAAAGAGAGTGGAAAGGTACTGTTTTCTATCAGTTTGCAAGCTGCGCACACAACGCCAGTGTTGTGCGGCTTTGTGCTTCGCCTTTCGGTAGCTGCCGCTCTCTCTAGCTCCCAGAGGCAAAGAAGCGGCTTCTTCACGCGAAGAGCATTGTGAAGGTTGAAGACCATTGTACCAGTCGCAGAGCATTGTGCCAGTTGCCGTGCGCTCCAGAGTGTGGCTTCTGCCAAAAGACGCCCGGGACCGGCGCTTATCTTCGGAGAGCTCCGTATCTCCATCTTTAGCCTCTCTTTATGCCTACATCTTAGCAAAAAGCTTTTCCACTATGTCTCTCAAGGAGAAACTGTGCCAGGACAGAAAACATCTCCTAACATGTTCTAGAAGTTGCACGGAGATCTGCAGAGTGTTTTGCAAGAAGCAAAGGAAAGTTGTCCACAACGCCTTCCATTCGAATGTTCCTGTGAATGAAAGAGGCAGGAGAGTGGAAAGGTACTGTTTTCTATCAGTTTACAAGCTGCACACACAATGCCAGTGTTGTGCGGCTTGGTTGTTCGCCTTTTGGAAGGTGCCGCTCTCTCCGGCTCTCTCCGGCTCCTGGAGGCCAAGAAGCGGCATCTTCGCGCAAAGAGCATTGTGCCGGTTGCCGTGCGCTCCAGAGAGCGGCTTCAGCCGAAAGACGCCCGGCACCAGCGCTTAGCTTCGGAGAGCTCCGTATCGTCCTCTTTAGCGTCCCTTGTCGCCTACATCTTAGCAAAAAGCTTTTCCACTATGTCTGGCAAGGAGAAACTCTGCCAGTACAGAAAACATCTCCGATCGTGTTAAAGAAATGGCAGAGAGGTCTGCAGAGTGTTTAGCAAGAAGCAAAAGAAAGTTGTCCAAAACCTCTTCCATTCGAATGGTAATGGGAATGGAAAAGACAGGAGAGTTATAAGGTTCTGTTTTCTTTAGGTTTTAAAAGAGTTCACACAATGCCAGTGTTGTGCGGGTTTTTTCTTCACCTTTCAGAAGCTGATGCTCTCTCCGGCTCCTGGAGGCGAAGAAGCGGCTTCTTCGCGCACAGAGCATTGTGGTGGTCGTGGTGCGCCCTGGAGCGCGGCTTCTGCCGAAAGATGCCCGGGACTGGCGCTTAGCTTCAGAGAGCTCCATATCTCCGTCTTTAGCGTCTCTTGTCGCCTACATCTTAGCAAAAAGCTTTTCCACTATGTCTCGCAAGGAGAAACTGTGCCAGTACAGAAAACATCTCCAATCGTGTTCTAGAAGTTGCACGGAGGTCTGCAGAGTGTTTTGCAAGAAGCAAAAGAAAGTTGTCCAAAACCTCTTCCATTCGAATGTTCATGTGAATGGAAAAGGCAGGAGAGTGGAAATGTACTGCTTTCTATCAGTTTGCAAGCTGCGCACACAATGCCAGTGTTTTGTGGCTTGGTTGTTCGCCTTTGGCAAGGTGCCGCTCTCTCTGTCTCCTGGAGGCGAAGAAGCGACTTCTTCGCACGAAGAGCCCAGTGCCGCTCGGGGTGAGCCCTGGAGCGTTGCTTTTGCCGAAAGACGCCTGGGACCGACGCTTATCTTTGGAGAGCTCCGTATCTCCATCTTTAGCGTCTCTTGTCGCCTACATCTAAGAAAAAAGCTTTTCCACTCTATCTCTGTCCTGGGTTGACTATATGATGCTTTTATCCCCAATCGTCTTGTTCTGTTTATGCTGAATAAGTTTTGCACCTTTAAGTCTCACTGCAGAGAGTGAAGGGAGGAGAGAAGAAGTGCACAGTTTTTTTTCTTTTTCCCTTCCCTCCAGACACTGCTGCTCACTCCTCCACATTCCTGCTTCTGGACAGTTTTGTCTGCGGAGAGACAGAGGGATGGGGCTCCTTTTTTGTTCTTTAGTTAGTTTTAGCTAGCTGAGGCAAGGAAGTACCCTGGACTTCTGATTTTTTTCCTTTTCTTTGGACCTCTTGAAACCTGCTCTGGACTGAGCACCCAGGGGAGCACCGGCAGCTCACATCTCTGGCCCACTGGGCCGGCCTGGTTTGCAACAATACCAGCACCAGAGAGATTGATAAGAGACTGAGTGAAATGAATCGCAAGGCAGGGACGGGGTGTTCTCAGTTTGTTGTCTCATTTAGAGCGGCAAGGGCTTTTATTGCTTAATATTGTTTAGGTTTTACTGTTTAATAAACAGGGGTTTTTTCCACCTTTCTCCAGGGAGGTATTTTTCTCCCAGACCAGTTGGAGGGAGGGACCATTTGAATTTGCTTTACTACCGGAGCCCCTATTGGGAATCTCTCCCAAATTTGCTCTAAACCAAGACAGTCTCGCAAGGAGAAACTGTGCCAGGACCGAAAACATCTCCTAACGTGTTCTAGAAGTTGCATGGAGGTCTGCAGAGTGTTTGGCAAGAAGCAAAAGAAAGTTGGCCAAAACACCTTCCATTCATGTGAATGGAAAAGGCAGGAGAGTGGAAAGGTACTGTTTTCTATCAGCTTGCAAGCTGCGCACATAATGCCAGTGTTGTGCAGCTTGGTTGTTCGCCTTTCGGCAACTGCCGCTCTCTCCAGCTGCAGGAGGCGAAGAAGAAGCTTCTTGGCGCACAGAGCATTGTGCCGGTCTTGGTGCTCTTCAGAGCACGGCTTCTGCCGAAGGCCGCTCGGGACCGGCACTTAGCTTCGGACAGCTCCGTATCTCCGTCTTCTGCACTCTTTTCGCCTACATCTTAGCAAAATGTGTTTCTCTATGTCTGGCAAGGAGAAACTGTGCCAGTACAGAAAACATGCCCTATCTTGTTCTAGATGTTGCAGGGCGGTCTGCAGAGTGTTTTGCAAGAAGCAAAAGAAAGTTGTCCAAAACTCCTTCCATCTGAAAATTAATGTGAATGGAAAAGGCAGGAGAGAGGAAAGGTACTGTTTTCTAGCAGTTTTCAAGCCGTGCACAAAATGCCAATGTTGTGCGGTTTCGTTCTTCATCTTTTGGAAGGTGCTGCTCTCTCCAGCTCCTGGAGAGAGGCTGGCGGCTTCTTGGCGAACAGAGCACAGTGCCAGTCATGGTGCGCTCCGGAGCGTGGCTTCAGCCAAAAGACGCCCGGGACCGGCGCTTAGCTTCAGAGAGCTCCGTATTTTCTTATCTTGCCCGAGAAAGGCAAGAAAAAACCGAAAGATGTCAGTAAAAAAACCCAGAAAAAATTCAAGAAAGCCTAGAAAAAAAACAAGAAAAAAAACAAGAAAGGCCAGAAAAAAACCCAAAAAATAATCTAAGACAAGCAAAAAAAATTCCCAGAAAAAACGCAAGAAAGGCCAGGAAAAAACCTAAGAAAACACCCAAGAAAGGCCAGAAAGAAACCCAGAAAAAACCATAGAAAGGCCAGAGAAAACCCAAGAAAAGAGCCAAGTAAGGCCAGAAAACTACCCAAGAAAGGCCAAGAAAAAGCCCAAGATAGCCCAGAAAAAAAACCCAAGGATAAACACAAGAATGGCTGGAAAAAAAAAAACACAGAAAAAACCCAAGAATGGCCAGAAAGTAACCCAAGAAAAAACCAAGAATGGCCCGAAAACTACCCAAGAAAGGCAAAGAAAAAGCCCAAGAGAGCCCAGAAAAAAACCCAAGGAAAAACACAAGAATGGCCGGGAAAAAAAAAAACACAGAAAAAACCAAAGAAAGGCCAGAAAGTAACCCAAGAAAAAATCCAAGAAAAAATTCCAAGAAAGCCTAGAAAACAACAAGAAAAAGCCCAAGAAAGGCCAGAAAAAAACCACATGTGGCCAGAAAAAAAACCCAGAAAAAACCCAAGAAAGGCCTGAAAAATACCCCAGAACAAACACAAGAATAGCTAGAAAAAAGCTAGAAAAACCCAAGAAAGGCCAGAAAAAAACTCAGGAAAAAACCCACGCATGGCCAGAAAGAAACCTCAAAAAAAAAACAAAGAAAAGCCAGAAAAAAATCTTAATAAGGGCCAGAAA
>VZSJ01043887.1:0-10085 GCA_013398405.1 Pheucticus melanocephalus | reverse complement strand
GACCTCGCTCAGCAGGACTCGGGGCTGCTGGCTCTGCCCTGCTGCTGTCGAGGGGTCGAGAAACGGGTCTGATTTAGTTCCCAGAGAGAGATAAACAAACTTATCTGGATTTGGTGGTGTTTTTTTGGAAAGGGGGGGGGAGAGGGAGGAGCAGCAGCAGCGCTCCTGTTTGTGGCTTATCGAAGGAAACTTGTCTGACGTTCTCGCAGCGCCTTTCTCCCCACAAAGCTGCTCTCAGTGTATTTTTCGCCCTGTTTTGAAGCAAATAGGAAATGAGTCCTGATGGTGCTCGAATCGGAGCTATTTTTATCCGGGGGTTTAAAGTTACACACATGTCAGACTCCGCCAATTGCGATCGATGCTTAATCGCAGCGGGAGGAGGGTCGGGAATTCCAGCTGTTCAGCGAGGGGGGAAAACCTTTCTTAGGGATACCCTGGAAAGAGCTTGGGCCGAGGCCCGACCTGATCGGCTGCTGCTCTGTTTCCCTTTCCCCTCCCCCTCTCTTTTCCTTTTTTTTTTTTTTCCCTTTTTGTTCGGTTCCTTGCCGGCTTCCCCAGCGATCGCAGCATTTTGGAGGACAAAGAGCAGGTTTTCCCTGCGAAGTGGCTTTGCTGTGTGTTTCTAGGAGCTGGGTAGGTAGAAAGCCCCGAATATCCGGGATTCCTCTCGGTGCTGGGCACTTTCTGCCCTGGCTCTTTCTGCCCCCTGACAAAAGGAACCCCAATGGCTTTTCCAAAAGCGAAGCTCTTGTTGTCGGCTCTGCTTTCCTTGTTTTCCGAGGGGTGAGGGTTAGAGCAGTCGGTGTCCTGCGGACAACAAACTTAGGAAGTTGGATGTGTCAGATGACTCCTCAGCACTCCTCCCTCCCTCCCTCGCTCGCTCCCTCCCTCCCTCCCCGGCCTTTTTTGTTTGTCTGCCTGCCTCGCCTCGCTCGGGGTGAGCAGCTCGCTAGGCCCCGCTCCCAGAGCTTCCCTGGGGAATCTCCCCCTCTGGAAGCTGCTCTGAAATCAGGCTCTCCTTTGAGACACGGCAGCCAGGAGGGTCTCGCTGCTGGCCAGGGAAGGGACTGGAGGAATGTGCTTGAGGGCATCTCCTCCTGGGGCTTTCAGCGTTTTGTTGCTGTGGAGGGTTTTTGTTTGGGGTTTTTTAGCCCCTCTTTTTTGCTGCCATTTTCATTACAGTTTCCCTTTTCATCCCCTTTCCACGTCTCCAATGGAGAATAATGGTATGGATTTACGGCCTGCCAAGGGCTACCTTTCCCTGTAGGGAGGGGGCACGAGCAGGGTGAATAACACTCCTGCCTTCTCCTGCTCTGACAGGTTTAGGAGCCAAGCGAGGTCTTTTTATGGTTCGTATTTTCAATCCTGCCACGTCCGTGTCCTTTTGTGGATGCCTCTTTGTGAGGAGGGAAGGGGAGAGGTGCCTGCTCTCTCCCGGTGGGGCTGCAGGAAGGGCAGAGCTCTGCGGGAATGTGTGCAGCTGATGTTTAATCATCTCCCGGACCAGGGTGTGCTCCAGCTCCCCGGCACTCATTGTCTCCCTCCAGGCCGGGTTTGTGGTGCTGGGGCTGGGAAAAGACAGCCAGAATCCCTCCTCCCCTTTTGGGGGGCTCCAGAAGGGGTCACCTGTGACCCTTCAGAGCAGGGGTTTGCAGGAATGCTCCGTGCTCCCCAAAACACCTCACCAGCGGCCTGGAAGTGTAGGATTCTCCCACTGGGCGTCCCTGGGGCTCCAGGCCAGGCCTCTCTGGGTAGCTCCCAGCCTGGGGACGGCAGAACGGGGGCTCCCTTTGTGGTTCCCCCCGGTTTTGGGGCGAGTGCCAGCCCCCGAGCTGTGTTTGCAGGGAAAAGGCCTCGAGCTCTCGCAACTCCGCGGATTGGCTGCTCTGTTACTACCCGGAAACCGGGCCCGGGGCGGAGCGAGGCCGCAGCTGATCCAGGGGTGCCCCTGCCCGGCTGTTTACACCCATGGGGGACCCACCCCGGCACCCCCATCCCCCCCAAACCCCGGGGCCGTTTCCCGTTCCAGCCCCGGGGTTCATTGTTCCGCTGCGCTTGCAGCTTCCCCTCGGCCGGGAGTTTATTTAGTGCTGATTTATTTTCCTCCTTTTGTGGAGAAACGCTGCTGGCTGCCTTGTAGTCCCCGAGCTCTATTTTTAAGCGTCAGAGCTGGAAGAGGGAAGTGTCACCCTGTTTTGTGCCTGAAAGGAATTATAAATAGTGGCCAGCTTTGTTTGAGTCTCCCCGTGCTGCCCGGTTTGCAGAGCCGGGGCTTTGGGAGCGTAACTCGCGGAGCGTTGCACTCCCTGCTAATTTTAGGCTCGTCCTGAGTCAAGGAGAATAAAGGTACAAAGCTCCTTAGTTTACCTGCGGAGCGTTTTGTAATCTCCAAACTCCCCCAGCCGTGTTTGCTGCGCGGAGGCAAAGGGTAGGACAGAGTTTACATTTGGGATAAATTCCTTTTTCTGCTCATTATAGGCTTACATGGCGCTTCTCATCCCACTTGAACACCTTCCAAGAGCGGCGTTGAGCAATCGCGGGCTCACGTGGCTTTGTTCTCTTTGGCCTGTCCCCAGGGAAGAGCGTGTGCACTGGAATGTCTTGTTTTGGTAGGGTTTGGTGGGGCTTTGTTGTTTTGTTGGGGTTTTGTTTGGGGTTTTTTTTTTTGTTTTGTTTTAAAGGACGGATATTTCTGGAAACTTTGAATGTAAATTTTCGAATGTCACGCTACGCTTCTTTCTGCTCCACTTCTGGGGCTCTGTTTTAATGAGGTCTCCAGGGATGAGGGGAATCGTGTGGTGATGCTTCAAAATGCACAAAGACGTGGCAGCAGCCCCTTCCCAGAAGTGGGAGAGCCCCCCCTTTTCCCAGAAATGCTGTCACAGGTGGTGCTTTATAAATCAAATCAGGTAAACGTGGCTTGGGAGGTGCTGCCTGTCTTTAGGAGAACTCGAAATCCATAAATCTCTGCCTAAACCAAACCAACTGGAGGAAAATAAATAATCTTTGTTGCCTGAATGACGACTTCCAAGGGTATCATCTTGCTGCTTTTCGAGCAGAATTTGGAGTCTTTGCTGGTGGCTGGATGGTTTTTTTCCCAAAAAATTGGCTGGAGCTGGAAGTCCACTCTCCCTTTGTTGCTTTGTCAGTTGGAATGGAGAGGATTTGGGAACTTGGCCTGAAAGCCAAGTGCACCTGTTTAATCATGGAATTGCCACAATCATGGAGTTCAAACTGGGAAATATGGATTTGCTTAGGGCTGCTTGGAGCAGAGTGCCTGTTGGAGCCTGACATCCCAGCCCTGCTTAAAATAATAAAAAACAAGGGTGATTTTAATTATTTCCCATCTCATTCCCTAGACTCAGAGCAGTGCTTTTGGAATATTGAGGAGTCTGGCAGGATGATGCTTCCCAGATTCCCAGTTCTGAGATGGCATTAGGGCACTAAATGCTGATTAAACAAATTCTAGAGGCCTTTTCTTTAAAAACCCCAGAAGTGAACACAGGATTTCAGGAAAACAAACATTCCCTGTAAAATGGTCTCCTTGCTCTCCTCCACTGGGTCCTGGGGGTTGTGCCAGCTGCTTTTCCTGCCTTTCCTAGGGAAGCTGTGCTAGGATGTGTGGCAGGGGATTGTTTTTAAGTGTCACCACGACTATTGGACAATCCTGGTGAGCTTTTGGAAACATCTCCCGCAGTGACTCCCACGTGCTCAGCATTTCTGGGCAGCAGGAGCTGATAATGGGAGCTGGGAGCTGAGCTCCCAGTCCTGCACACCCTGTCAGGTCCCAGATTTTGGATCAAGCAGGAGATGCCCCTCCATGAGGCCCTGCATTGTTTCATTTGCCAGGGGAAAATTACATTTAATCTTCACAGGACTGTTCTGTCCTGGTTCTGCTCATTGTCATGCACTGGCATTAAACGATGATTGGGTTTTTTTTAATGTGTTTTGGGGGTTTTAAAATGAATTTCTCCTTCAAGCTCACCCTTAATTCCTGTCCTGCCCTGTTCTTGAAGGAGCAGACAGGCTGTGGGAGTAAATCCTGGAGTGGCTCCTGGGGAATGCCAGCACAGGGGGAGATACCTGAGCATGGAGGGGATTCCCACAGGGACAGCTCCCTGCCCAGCAGTTACATCTTGGGCACATCCCTGCCCTCTGTCCTGGGGGAACCAAAAGCAAAGCAGGGCTTAAAATGAAAGTTTTGATGTATTTTTTTCTCTCTTTGTTTCCTTGGATTTTTTCTTCCTCAACTGAAAGTCCTAATAGACTTTTTTTCCTCTTTATTTCCTTGGGTTTTATTCCTAAATTTCAAGCCTTGATAGACTTTTTTCGTCTTTGATTTTCCTTTTTTCCCCTAAATTTCAAGTCTTGATAGACTTTTCCTCCCTTTGTTCCTTGGGTTTTTTTTCCTAGATTGAAAGCCTTGATAGACTTTGTCACTCTTTGTTTTCTTCTTTTTTTCCCCGTAAATTTCAGCTCTTGATAGACTTTTCCTCTTCTTTGTTTCCTCAAGTTTTATTCCTAAACTGCAAGTCTCTATAGACTTTGCTCCTCTTTGTTTTTCCCTAAATTTCAAGTCTTGACAGACTTTTCCTCTCTTCGTTTCCTTGGGTTTTTTTCTTAGATTGAAAGCCTTGATAGAATTTTTCCTCTTTATTTTCTTCTTTTTTCACCCTAAATTTCAACTCTTGACAGACTTTTCCTCTCTTTGTTTCCTTGGGTTTTATTCCTAGATTGAAAGCCTTGACAGACTTTTCCCCTCTTTATTTTCTTCTTTTCCCCCTAAATTGCAAGTTTTGATAGACTTTCCCCCTCTTTGTTTTCTTTTTTTTACCCCTAAATTTCAAGTCTTGATAGACTTTTCCCCCTAAATTTCAAGTCTAGACAGACTTTTCCTCTCTTTGTTTCCTTGGGTTTTATTCCTAGATTGAAAGTCTTGACAGACTTTTCCCCTCTTTGTTTTCTTCTTTTTTTTCCCCCTAAATTTCAAGTCTTGACAGACTTTTCCTCCTCTTTGTTTTCCCCTAAATTTCAGGTCTGGATAGACTTTTCCCCTCTTTGTTTCCTTAATCTAGGAAACATTTATTTATTATTTATTCTAGGTTTCATTCCTAGATTGAAAGCCTTGACAGACTTTTCCCCTCTTTGTTTTCTTCTTTTTTTTCCCCTAAATTTCAGGTCTTGACAGACTTTTCCTCTCTTTGTTTCCTTGGGTTTTATTCCTAGATTGAAAGCCTTGACAGACTTTTCCCCTCTTTGTTTTCTTCTTTGTTTCCCCCTAAATTTCAAGTCTTGATAGACTTTTCCCCTCTTTGTTTCCTTATTCTAGGAAACGTTTATTTATTATTTATTCTAGGTTTCATTCCTAGATTGAAAGCCTTGACAGACTTTTCCCCTCTTTGTTTTCTTCTTTTTTTTACCCCTAAATTTCAAGTCTTGATAGACTTTTCCTCTCTTTGTTTCCTTGGGTTTTATTCCTAGATTGAAAGTCTTGATAGACTTTCCCCCTCTTTGTTTTCTTCTTTTTTTCCCCTAAATTTCAAGTCTTGATAGACTTTTCCTCCTCTTTGTTTTCCCCTAAATTTCAAGTCTGGATAGACTTTTCCCCTCTTTGTTTCCTTAATCTAGGAAACATTTATTTATTATTTATTCTAGGTTTCATTCCTAGATTGAAAGCCTTGACAGACTTTTTCCCCGTTGATTTTCCTGGGGTTTTTCCGCCTTCCATCGCGGCAGAGCAGCGGGAATGGGGCTGTTGGGAAGGGCAGGTGCCTCTGGAAGCCCCCAGAGCTGGGTGCAGTGTCACCAAATGTTCTCAGCACCTGTTGGTGCTCGGTGCCCTTCTGCAACCATGGTTGAATTGGGATAAACACATAACAGGTTGTTGGGAAGGAAGGAGAGAGCCCACAGTTAAAGTGACAGGCTCCCATATGGAGCAGATTCCCAGCCAAACTCCTCCTGCTCTCACTGGCAGCTTAAGTCAGAGGTGATCCCACGCTGAGGCAGAAGTGCCTGAATTTTCCTGCTGTCCTGGGCTTTATTCTGGAGCAAAAATGCTGAATAACATTTTTTTTCCTAAATATGAGACGTGAATTATAGATGTGGGTGTGAGTGTCAGAGCTCAGTGCTTCATTGTGAGTTCCTGTGTGCATTCACTCCCCTCCTTCCAGTGCCTCCATTTCCCTGTGGGTTTTGTCCATGCATTTCTGGAACCATGGGCACAGGGCCCTGCTCTTTGTTTCTCCTCAGCAGAACAGAGCTCTGGTGACTGAAGGATCCCCCAGCCTTGGCATCTGTGCTGTGCAGCCCCTGTGGGTCCCAGCAGGAGCCTCTGGGTGAGTCTTGGGGTCTCTGCTGCTCAGAGTGACCCTGAGATGTGTTAGAAAGTCTCTTTTCCCAGCCCAGCAGTTGAAGAAGGAGTCAGAGCTCTTCATTTCTCGGTCTCAAGGTTGTTTATTGTTCCTTATCTATAAAATTCTTTCTCCTGTCCTGCTGAGGTCTGTCCAGCAGGACAGTTCCTGGCACTCTGCCTGCCCCCAGGGGGGTGTTGTGTCTTTATACTAAAAATTATTTATACAATGTTTACAATTACTTCCCAATACCCATCACCTATGTTAGACAGTGAACTTCTACTCTAAACCAATCCAAAAGTGCCAACATCACAGCAGAACATGGAGGCCAAGAAGAAGAAGGAGAAAGGCTGGACATGCCCAGCTCCCTCCATCTTGCCCTCTGAACCCCCATACCAGAAACCCTAAAATTTACTTTTTCACCCCATGATAAATTCACTGTCATTCTACTTAATTTGTTATGGCCTGCAGATCCTCATATAAGGTTGGTAACTTGCTCTATGGGTCATAATCCAAACTACAGGGGCATTTTGGGCTCTGTGTCAGGGTCTCTGAGCCCCCTGGCAGGGACAGCCAGAGGGATGCCCTGGGTTCCCACAGGTGAGCTCTGGGATGGGATGGATCCCCCAGCACATCCCAGGGAGATGAGCTCACTTGGTTTTGTTGCTGGGTTGTTGCTCAGTTGGTTTTTTCCCTGCTTCTTTTATTCCATTTTTTCACCTCCTTGGGGTGCTCAGAGCTGGTTGTGCCTCGGTGTGGGTGCCCCTGGAGTGCTGTTAGTGCAGAGGGGTGCAGGGATTCACTGTCCCATCACCAGGCAGTCTGTTCCAGGGTTCCATCTGCTGTCCCCCCTCATCTGTGACCGTGTTCACAGGGGGCTGAGGAGGAGGGAAGAGAGGAGGATCTGACTCCATGTTTCAGAAGGCTGATTTATTATTTTATGATATATATGACATTAAAACTATACTAAAAGAATAGAAGAAAGGATTTCATCAGAAGGCTAGCTAAGAATAGAAAAAGAAAGAATGAATAACAAAGGCTTGTGGCTCAGACAGAGAGTCTGAGCCAACTCACTGTGATTGGCCATTAATTAGAAACAACCACATGAGACCAATCCCAGATGCACCTGTTGCATTCCACAGCAGCAGATAACCACTGGTTACATTTTGTTCCTGAGGCTTCTCAGGAGAAAGAATCCTAAGGAAAGGATTTTTCATAAAAGATGTCTGTGACACTCATCCCATCGCCTTCACAACCCCTCACCTCCAGCTGCTCCCTCATCATCTTCACTCCCCATCTTTTCCCAGCTCCTCAGCCTCCCTAAAGATCTGCCTGAGGTTGAGGGTGGATTTAATCTCTTGGAAAACAGTGATTTGCTGCTTCTTGTGTATCCAGTAATGATAGGGTTGGTTCTGGATTCAGGACTTGGCCACTTTTATTTTGCAGCTTCCAAGAGCCATCCTCTAATCTTAAATCACTTCACTGATTCCCTGGAGCAAATTGATGCAGCCTTTCAGGAGAAGCCAAATCACTCCCAAATCACTTGGCATGAGGTGGGGTGGATCATTTATGGATCAGCTGTAAACTGAGCTGGCAGTCTGAACTTGAATCCCTTTAAATTGGGAATTACAGAGCAGGGCTGGGCATCCTGCATGATCCATGATCCACATCCAGGAGGTGATGGAGGCTCCCAGATATTCGTGACTCAGCCTCAGGAAGGGGTAGAGCCATTTTGGATTGTTTTTGCTGAGGGTCAGATGCTGCTTTCCAGAAATTGCTGCATTTCCCTGTGCCTGCTTTCCTTGGAATCACTACCAGAAAACAGCAGAAATTTTTTTTTTATTAAGGATTGTACAAATAGAGCATCTGGGTGGATATTCTGAAAGGTTTTGCAATCTCTGGCTTTAATTGTTTGGGGGTTTTTGGTGTTATTTCCTTAAAAATGTTTTGAATTTGTTGATGTTTTCTTGGGGAAAAGTCTGCATTGATGACAGTTGCTGCCTTTTAGAGGAGCTTCACCCTGGAGGCTTTGTGTCATTCTCTGTGGATGGCTGAGGTGAAAAGCTGACAGGTGATTATTCAATAAATTTTGCATTATTTGCTAAATTCCAGGAGGCTTTTACCTGGCTTTGAGCAGTGGTGGAAATGAGAGCTGTGCAGGTCCTTGCTGCCTTCTCAGTGTCACAGCACAGTTTGTGGGCACTGCTGGGGGAATCTTTCCTAAATCCTGGTTTGGGGTGGGCTGTGGGATGGCAGGGAAGGGCAGGGGTGAGCTGCTGCCCTGCATGATGGAGGAATGGGACTGGGGAAGGAGGAGCAGGAATGGCATGGGAAGGTGAGCTTGAGGATGTTAGCACCACCAGGGCAGGCCCTGGCTGGCTGTAAAATCTGAGATTTTGATAAAACAAAACAGATTTTAGGGGTAGCATCAGCTCTTCACACAATTTACCAAGTGTAACCCCTGAAAAAGAAAAAAACTGTGTGATACTGAGCCTGAGTGTCCTGGATTAACCTCCACTGTGGTAGATTAATGGATGCAAAGTTGAAAAGATTGATAAATTATTAACTTAACCACGCTGGCAATTTTTTTTTTTTTTTTTTGTGGGCTGTGGTGCTTTGTTTTGTCTTGGTGCTGGCAGGTCCAGGCCTGCTCTGAGGCTGTGTCCGAGGAGACACCCGAGTTCTGCACAGGAAAGCTGCATGAGAACACAACCTGGCTTGTCTGAGCAGAGATTGAAAGTGATTTTGCTCTTAAAGGAGTTTCTAAATGAAAATGCAGTTTTAGAACTGGTCTCTGAAGCTCTTGGATCACCAGCATGGCCACGGTTGAAGAGTTAAAACTCCTCTTGGTTTTAGGAAATGGAGCTGCTCCTTTAAGCCTTGCTCAGTGGAGTGTGAGTGCTGTGAGGCCAGATCCCTTTTTAGTTTGAAAAGGGCCAGGTTTAGCTTTCAGATGCTTTTGGGGAGTTTTTGGCTTTTTAAAACATAAAACTGGGAGATCTGCCCTGAGAGGAACCTGGAGGAGCAGAATGTGGAATCATGAAGTGTTTGGGTGGGAAGGACCTCAAAGATCATCCAGTTCCCAGCCAAACCATGGGCAGGGACACCTCCCACCATCCCAGGGTGTCCCACACACCCCATCCAGCCTGGCCTTGGGCACTTCCAGGGCTGGGAACCCCACACGTGCCTGGACAGCCAGAACATGAGATGGAATTGGTGAGAGATGAAGCCCAAAAGTTGCCTTTGGTTCCTGGCTTCTCCCAAACTGATTTGTTCAGGCAAAACCCTTTCCTAATCCATCCTTTGTTTGAATTCTCCTTTTATTTCCCTGCTTTTTCTTCCTTTTTGGGAATGGGGGGAGGTTTTTCCCTGCTGCTGAATCAGGTGAAAGCTGCTCCATCAGGGGAAGCCACCGCTCCCTCACCCTCTCCTTTCTACTGAAACTGGGTTTGTTTTTCTTGTGTCTGATGCCATTAATTCAGACTCAGTGACCTTGCCCCTGAGATCCCCAAAGCCAGGAGGGCTGGACCTGCTCTCACATGGCAGCCAGGCAGGTTTTAAAGCTCACAAAGCCCCGGCTGCTTTGGTGCTGAGCTCATGTTCTGTGGCAGGACGTGCCCGTGCCCATGGCTCAGCAGCTCTGGGATCCCTTCCCAAGGCACCCACATCCCCCTGGGCTGTGCTGCTGAGCTTTAGGAACTCTAAGCACAAAGCCAGGTTGGGAAACCAGCAGGG
>VZSJ01043855.1:0-24244 GCA_013398405.1 Pheucticus melanocephalus | reverse complement strand
GGGGTTGGGGTTTGGGATTAAAAATGCCCCAAAATTACCCAAAAATGACCCCAAAATGACCAAATTGGGGTTTGGGGGGGGGGGGGGGGGGGTAGCTCAGACCTGGCCGGCTTTGGGGTCAAAAATGACCTAAAATGACCCAAAATGACCCAAAATTGAGGGCTTTGAGGGGCAGCTCTGAACTCCGGGGTCTCCCAGCTCAGAATTTGGAGTCCCAACCCTGAATTATGGAGAATCTTTCTCAGATTTTGGGGCATTTTTCCTGCATTTGGGGCATTTTCCCGGTTTTCAGGGTGCCTTGCCCAGCCAGCATGGGTGGGGGGATGGAGGCTCTGTGTCCCGGACTTTTTTGGGATTTTGGGATCCTGGGATTCCCGGGAGAGATGAACTCTGCCCAGCCCCACCGCTGCCAGGCCCAACCACGGCCCTACAAAGGGAGCTTTTATCCCAAATCCTGGCTTTTTCTGGGAATTTTTGTAAAAATAGCAGCGAATCGAGTGGGGTAGGGGGAGGCAAGTGAAGGGACCTTTGTTACCTGGA
The DNA here is from genome assembly GCA_013398405.1 of Pheucticus melanocephalus. Taxonomy (NCBI): domain Eukaryota; kingdom Metazoa; phylum Chordata; class Aves; order Passeriformes; family Cardinalidae; genus Pheucticus; species Pheucticus melanocephalus. The sequence goes on along the minus strand of VZSJ01043855.1, from coordinate 23,704 downwards.
GGGAGGGGAGGGAATTCCAGGTGGGATTTGAGGGGGTTCCCGGGGAATTTGGGGTAATTTTCTGATGGATTTTGGGGCATCTACCTCAGATTTGGGGCATTTTGCCTGGATTTTGGGGCATTCCCCCAGATTTTGGGTTATTTTCCCTGAGTTTTGAATAATTTTCCCTGGATTACAAGGCATTTTTCCCAGGTTTTGAGGCACTTTCTCTGATTTCTTCAGCTGAGAATGAACCCCAAACCCTTTTCCAGAGATTCCCACTGTGGACAGGAATGGAGACAGATAAATAAATAAATGTACAACTGTGTCTGAACAATCTCACCTAGCACATGAGGAGCTGGCAAAAAAAAAAAATTGAATTTATCGCATATTTATAAACTCATAATTAAAATGTGTTCTTATCTAGCACAAAAAGCAGGAAAAAACCTCAATTCCAGTTTTTTTTCCAGATCTTTAATTTCAATAAAAGATAAAAAAAGTAGGAAATGAATCTGGTATAAAACAGGGGAGGGAATTTGGGATCCAAAGGGACAGGAAGGGCTGGGAAAAACCGGGAAAAGGGGCTCCAAAAATTCGGGAATTTGGTACAAAACTTCATCTCCCAGCTCGGGAAAAATAGAAAAAATTCCCAGCTCCTGCAGGAGAGGGAAAATACAAAAACTTGGGATTTTCCCCCACTTTTCTTATTAAAAATCGTCTTTTCCACCAGGAAGAGCAAATCCAGAGGCTTGGGAAGGTCCAAAAAATTTGGGAATAAATTAATCCAGGGAAAGGGGTGGGCAAAGCTGCCCAAATAAATCCTGGCATTGTTTGGGAAAAATTGAAGGAATTCCAGGATTTTGGGGCTTTTCCCATGGTTCTGCAGTTCCTGCGATTTGGGAGGATTTTTTCATGGAAAAAGTGGGAAAAGCAACTGGAAAAAGCAACACGAGCTGCTGGGATGAAGCAGCCTGAAAGGGAAGGGAAAACTTCCAAAAATTCACCAAAAAACCCAGATTTTGCTCAGGTTTTGGGATTTATCCCTTGGAAAAGCAAAGGTTGGGTGTAAATCAAGAGAAATTCTGGCATTCCAAAGCTTAATCCTGGAAAAATCACCCAAAAGTGGAGATTTGGGAAGAACAAACAAGATTTAAGCAGGAATTATTCCCAGGGATTCCAATCCAAGTTTTCCCATGGATAAAATCCACGAACTTTGGGAATGAGGTGGAAAAAATGGGAAAGATCCCCAAAAATTCCCTCCAGAACCAAACCCTTCCCCTGCTTTTCCCAAATCCAGATTTTCCCAACCCAAATCCACAGAGGCTCCTCCCTTTTCCCAAAAATCCAGCTCCAAAAAGCCCAAAATTCCCAAATTTCCCCATCCCAGCAGACGGCAAAGCAGGAAAATCCATCCTGGAATCTCAAAAAAGAGGGAAAGAAACTCCAAAAAATCCCAACTGTGCTTCCAAACTTTTCTATTCCCCCCGAATCCAGGGGGGTTTTGGGAGGAGCAGGACCCGGAGTTCCTTGGCTGCGTCCCCAGTAGAATCCTGGGATTCTTCTGATCCAAATCCGTGGAATTTCAGGATTTTTCTGGCATCAGAGGAGCTTCCTGTGCAGGATTTCCCAGGCCATCCTCTTCCGGAAGTAGGGCATGTGTTGCTTTGGGAATTTTGGGTGGGAAAATGGGAAAAAAATGGGAATTTTGGTCAGGTTTGCTCATTCAGGGGCAGATTCAGGCTTTTTTCCACATGGAAAATAATGGAAAAGGGGGAAATTTGGGGCTTTGGGATTGTGGGAATGGGGCGAAAAAACTGGGAATTTCTGGGGATTCAGGCAAAAAATGGGGGAATTCATCCCAGATTTCACTGGGATTTTGGAGAGTTTGGGTTTTCCTGGCCCTGGGGGTCTGGGACCTGAGGGAATTTGGGAGTGCTGGGATCTGGAAATGCTGGAGGAGGGAAGTGGGATATTCCTGGAGGTTGGGAACTACCCAGGAATTCCTTGGGATTTTGGGGAGGAATGGGGGATTTGTCCCAGATCTTGGGGGGAATATTTGGGATTTTCCCTGGCACTGGGGCTTGGGAGCTTTTCCCAGGGACTTGGGACAGAGATTTGGGGACAATTCCATGGGGAGGGGGCTAGGAATGTGAAATAAGGTGAGGATTCCTTGGATTGGGTGAGGAATGCTGGAATTTCCCCCAAATCCCGCTGGAATTTCAGGGTTTTTCCTGGCCCTGGGGGTTTGTAGGATGGGAATTGTGGAATTTATTTCGTTTGCAGCCCCTGGGGTACCTGGGTGAAGTTGATGGGTTTGTCCTTGGAGATGCACTCGGCGTAGCGGCAGGCGAACATCCCGCAGTCGCTGCCGTTCATCTGCTGCGGGATCTCCTGGGGAAAAAACAGGAATCAACATTCCCAAATTCCCACATCTCCCCCTTCCCTCAGCCCCAAACCCCCCAGGCCAGGAAAAACCCCAAAATCCCAGTGAAATCTGGGGGAAGACCCCAGAATTCCGGAAATTTTTGCATTCCTACCTTGCCCAAATCCCACCCAAACCCTTCCCCTGTGGAAAATTTCCTTTCCCAAGGTTTGGGATTTGTTCCCTCCTTTTCTTCCCTGAGGGAAAAGGGGCTGGGAATCCAAGGAAATGCTGAATTCTTTGGGAATTCTGGGCTGTCCAAACCTGGCTCTTCTTGCTCAGCAGGGCCCATCCGTTGGTGTCGAATTCCTTCCTTTTCTTATCCAAACTTTCCTGTTTCAGGTACTGCCTGTGGGAAAAGGAGCAGGAAAAGCTGGAATTCATGGGAAAATGGCAATTCTGAGGTTCTGCTCTGTCTGGCTGTTCCCAAAGGGATTCAGGGTTGGGATTCACAAATCAATCTCCCCCAAAAATCTAAAACTGGATCAGGAGAGGCTGAAATCCCATGGGGAGAAAACAGGGAGAGAATTCCAGGGAAGAGAAGGAATTTTTCATGTCCTGGAAGGGGAGAATGAGCCTGAAAAAGGGAGCAAATATGACCCTAAAGGAGCCCCCAAAAATGACCCTTAAGGGACCTAAGAATGACCCTAAAAGGGCCCAAAAATGACCCCCAAAAAGCCCAAAAAAGGGTAAAGTTGTTGTTTCCAAGGCTGGGGAAGCAGGAGTGGATTTTGCCAGGGAAGGGATTTTACTCACAGCAGGATCCTGCAGGCCTCACTGTTGATCCCTCCCATGGAATCGTAGTAGGTGATGGTTTTTTTCCTGAAATCCACGACCTGCACAGAGAAAAATTCCTTAAAATGGGAAAAAAATCAGGAATGCTTTTCTTGCAAAAACAATGCAGTGTGCTTCACACCACAGGAGGATTTCCCCCCAAAAATCCCCGTTTCCTGCTGTGTTTTTAATCCCTGAATGTCTAAATGAGCCATTATCATTATTATTATTATCATTATCATTACTGTTACTATTATTCCTCCCACGGGTTTACAACAATTTTGCCCCATCTCTCAAGGCCCAGATCTAGGTGGTTTTCAGTGTTTTCCTTCCCCATTCCCATGCCATTTTTGCTGTATATTGCCTCTTTTCCATGGAATTAATTAACAATTCAAGCAGGAATTAATAAATTAAGGAGGCTTTTGCTAAAGGAGCTGAAAATCCCTGCAGGATCCCAGGAGCCAGGGCAGGGGCTGGGACAAAGGAAGGGGAAAAGTGAAATATCTGTGGCCTAAATCTCTTTAACAAGATCCTGTGGCACCAAGAGTTGGTGGGAACGGGGAAATCAGATCTTCCCAAGGGAATAAATTCCCTGAAATGACCTCCAGGCTGAATTTAAGGACTAAAAATCCCACAAAAAGCTGCTCCTACCTTTGTTTTTCCCTTTAAATTCAGATTTGAGACAAAACCACAAATTTTTCCCGTCAGCATCACCCGAAACCAACAAAATTTGGGCCCTAAATCCCAAACTGAAGATTTTTTGGGATAATTCAGGCACTCACAGCCAGGCACCAGTGCACTCCCAGGTGGATGGGCACCAGGAGCAGATCCACAGAGAAAATATCCACTTTTTTTGTCCATCTTTTCACAGCTTGGTACCCTGCAGTCTTTAATTTGGTGAAGAAAAAGGTGTTGAAGGCGTGGACTGCAGGCAAATCCTTGTCCTTGCTCCTCTCCATTAGCAAATTCATGTAGAAATTTATAATCTGGGGGAAAGAAAGGGAAAACAGACAGGGTTTTTGATTTTTTTTTTAGTAGATTTTTATTTATTTTATTATGGTGTTTGGATTTGTGGCCCTGTGTAAAGTTAGGGAATAAACCCCCAAAAACGAGGATTTACATTAAAACCTTCAAAAAACCCAGGGGGGTTTGCAGTAGCTCCATTGCAGTAAAACATTCCAGAGAAAACTCAGGGATTTTTAGGAATTTGCCTTTATTTAGGTCTGTATTTAAGATTTACTTCTTGTTTCCCCTGTTCACACCAATCCCATTCTCCCACTATCATTACTTCCCCACATAAATTCAATTATTTTTATTTTGCGGAGCTTCCCCCACAGATTTATCAGTCCAGGGTGGAATCCCAACCCACAAACCCCCTCCCAGCACCCAACCCAACCATTTTCCCCTCCCAAGCTGCTGGAAATGGGTGGGAAATGGGAATTTTGGGGTTCCCACCTCATCGTTGAGCCAGTTGAGGTTGTTGAGGGTCTGGATGTCCTTCCTGGTGATGGTCAGGCGGAAAGCCTCGCTCAGCACCTCGTCCTGGTTCCCCCCTCGGAAAAGGCTCTTGATTTCCTTCTCCATTTCCTGGGGAAAGGGCAGGTGGAATTCCTGCTTTTCCTGACCCCAAATCCCCAAGGGTTTAATGCCCAATTGTCCCTTAAGCCATAAATTCACCAGGAGGAGGGTGCAGGGCTCCATCCCTGTGCCCAAACCCCAGGAGTTCCCTGAAGTGAATTCCCTGAACAGAACCTAAATCCCAGGAATTCCCTGAACTGAACTGCCTGAACTGATCTACCTCAGATGAGGCAGAATTTCTGCTTTTTCTGCCTCAAATCCCCAAGGGTTTAACACCAAACTGATTCTTGAGCCATGAATTCACCATGAGGAGGGCTCAGGGCCCCATCCCTGTGCCCAAACCCCAGAGTCCCCTGCCCGCAGCCCCACCTCGGTGATCTCCGGGAAGTCGTCATCGCCCTGGCCGGGGCGGGCGCGCTCCGGCCCCTCGGGCCCCACGGCCACCGGGATCTCCTTCTCCAAGGGCACGCGCAGGTGCAGATCCACCAGGTCCTGCACCGAGCGCTCCTGCTCCTGCAGCCGCTGCGGAGGGACAGAGTGGGAAAAGGAGGGGTTGGGATTGATAAAACTGGGATAAACCTCCAGGACTATGGAATTAAACCTTTACAGATCCACCAGGTCCTGCACCGAGCGCTCCTGCTCCTGGAGGCACTGGGGAGAGACAGAGTGGGGAAAGGAGGGGTTGGGATTGATAAAATTGGGGAAAATCTCTGGGATTATGGAATTAAACCTTTACAGAGCCACCCAGGCCTGTCCCCAAGTGCCACATCCGCATTTTTTCCCCATTTCCCTGGATTCTGACTCCTTTTCCAAGCCCTGACGACCCTCCCAGTGGCAAAATTTCCTGTAGTTTCCAATGCAGGACAATATTCCCTCCTTTCCATGCTGTTTATCCCAGGATTGGAAAGAAAAAAGGCCTAAAAAAGTCAATTTTTCCTGTTTTCCAACTTTTTCCCCAATTGTCCCAGCCCAGGGTGTTTTTCCGTGTAATTCCCACCTGGCTCTGGAGCTGCAGGGCCAGAGCTTTCTGCTCCTCTATTTGCCTCCACCTCTCTCTGGCTCGGGAATCATAGACACTGGTCCTAGAAAAAAATGAAATTTTCATGGACAAATCGATTTAAAAAATCAAGATTTTGGTTTTTCCACCCCAAAAATCCCAGGAAAAGCCAGCAGGGAATATTAACTCACAGCTCTTTGATCCATAGCTCGGCCTGGAAAAAGGGGAGGCTGGAAAGAGAGAGAAAGGAGTGTTGGAAGTGACCAAAAATACCGGAATTTCCCCAGAATTCCCTCATTTCCCAAATTCTCACCCTGTCCCTCTTCATTGTCACCTCCCTGTGTCCGTAAAAATCCCCAAAATCCCCCCATTTTGCACTCCTTACCTTGGAGCCGGAGTTCTGGAATCCTTGACCTTAAGCAAAATGACGGAATCTGACCCTAAAAATGGGAAAAATTCCTGGATTTCTGTCCCCCTTGATTCCTACCCCAAATATTTCCCAATCCTGAATAAAAACCCCAGATTGGCCACAGAATTTAAATCCCTTTCCCAGGGTTTGGGGTTATTTGGGATTTGGTATCATTTTGTTTGGGATTTGGGGGATTTTTTGGGGGTATTTTCTTAGGGACTTTCTTGGAGAGTTTTTTGGGATTTTTTTTTTTAGTTAAATTCAGAGTTTTTTGGAGTTTTATTTGTGGTCTTGTTTTATTTGAGATTTTGGTATTTTTGGAGGGTTTTGGGGGTTATTTTCCTGGAATTCTCAGGAATCTTTACCTTCACTCTGTGCCTCGGCTCCCGGCTCCTCCTCCTGCTGATGTGGGGCCGCAGAATTCCGGGGCTGGAACCCCCCAGGAAACCCTGGAGAGGGGCCCAGGGGGGGATTTTGGGAATCCTGGGGTGGCTCTGGGGAATGTGGAACAGGAGCCGGAATTCTGTGAATTTCCAGTGCCTTGGGATCATCCCTGGGAGCCTCCTGGGGCAGGGAGGGGCCGGAACGGGGACAGCGGGAGCTGCAAAAAAACCCAAAAAAACCCAGTTAGGGAAATTCCTGGGAAAAGACTGGAAATTTGAGATTTGGGGAGAGGACTTAGGTTTTTTGGGGGGTTAGGAAAGAGTTTTTGGAAAGGTTTGGGACTTGGGCAGGGTTCTTTGGGATTTGGGCAGGGTTTCTGGTGACTTTCAGGGATTTGGAGAGGGTTTTTTGGGATTCGAGCAGGGATTTTGAGGTTCTTTGAGATCTGGGGCAGGTTTTTAGGGATTTTTTGGGATGTTCCTGACTCACAGGTGGAAGGGGAGCAGCGGGGAGGGTTTGGAGCTGGAGAATCTCTTCCCGGTCACCATCTGCAGCAGCTGCCGGTAAATCTCCCGCTCCTCCTCCCGCACCGTCTGTGGGGAAAGAGCATGGAAAAAACTCCTGTAAAAACCCTGGAATTCACTGATCCTGGGGATTCCCCCCAAATTCAGGGGTCTGCTGGAACCCCACGAAGGCAATGCTGAGAAAAATCCCCAAAAAATTGGGATTTAGGGCTGGAAAACCCCAGGAATTCGGTGTTTAACCCCAGATGTGTCCCCAGCTCTGCCAGAACACCCCAACCCCACAAATCCCCGGGATTTCTCAGGATTTCCATTCCCAGCTCTGCCGGAACACCCCAACCCCACAAATCCCCGGGATTTCTCAGGATTTCCATTCCCAGCTCTGCTGGAACACCCCAATCCCACAAACCCCGGAGATTTCCCAGCCCAACAAACCCCCGGGATCCCCCAGGGTTTCCCCGTCACCTCCTCGGCCGCGCTCAGGAAGCGCCGCGGGGCCTTCTTGGGGCTGCGGCGGCTCCAGGAGGGGCTCGGGGCTGGCTTCAGGGGGAAGGAGGCTCCATGGAGGGCGGATTTTCCCCCAAAAGTGCTGGGGTTCCCGCTGGAAGGAGGGAAAAACACCGCAGGTTTGTTGGAAATCCTGAAAACCGGTTTAAAATCCCGAATAAAATTACAAAAGGTTGCATGGAAGGAGAAATGAAAGGGCCCAAATTCCAAATAAAGCCCCAAAAAATCCCACAAATAAAAAAAATTAATCCCCAAACCCCCCAATTAAATTCCCTGAATCCCCCCTGCTTCAAAATCCCAAATAAAATTTAAAAAACCCAAGAATCCCAATCCCCACCAAAAAACCTCAAAAAATCCTCCCCCAAATAACCAAAATCCCAAATTAAACCCACCAAAAAATCCCCCAAAAAAGAAATTAAAACCATCAAAAAATCCCAAAAATAAAACCCCCTCAAAAAATCGTTAAATCACAAAGCTCCAAAATCCCAACTAAAACCCCCCAAAAATATCAACCAAAACCTGGAAATCTGAGATCTGCTGCACCCACCTGGAATTTTTACGAGTCTCCAGGAAGGAGCCTCGGCTCCCCCTGGGCTTGGAGCTCCTCCACTGCCCATTGGCTCCTGGGAATCTTTCAGGAATTTCTGAGGGGAAAAACACTGGGAGTTCCCAGAAAAACCCAAATTTCCACTTCTCCAGGGGTTGTTTTTAGGGAAAGCACCCCCAAATTCCAGAGGGAAAACTCACCTGGGGTGTAGCTGAAGGAGCAGGAGGAGTTCCCAGCAGGGCAGGAGAAGCTGCTGAGTTTGGGGAGAAAAAACTGGGGGGGAAAAATTCCAATATTTTGCTTAATAGTAGGAAAATACCAGGGGAGAATCCAGGAAAATTACAGGGAAAAGGGAAGGGTGTTCCCAGGGTTGGTTGGGAATGGTGGCAGGACTTCACAATTCCCAAAATTCACAATTCTTAAAATCCATAATTCGCCAAATTTACAATTCCTAAGGTTTGCAATTCCTACCCATCACAGCTCCCTAAACTCCCAAAACTCCCAACTTCTAAAGGTTACAACTCCCGTATTTTGTGGAGAGAATTTATGAAGCAGCAAGAACCCAAAAACTGCTGGGAAAATCCTGAATCCGCAGCTCCGGACCCGCGGTGGGTCCCACACTTGGGCTCCCCATTCCCGGCACATTCCAGGCAGAATTCCCACGCCGGGAACCGGGAATTCCCAAAAACGGGATCGGGATTTTACTTCTGCGGGTTCCAGGCTGGGTTTCCCCAGAGAAATCGCGGCTGGAAGTGCCCCGAGATTCCCTGGGATGGGGGAATTGCCCCGAATATTCCCAAATTCCGCTTCCCGCCCAAATCCCGCGGTGGTTCCGTGAGGGAAGGAGCTGCGGCGGCTCCGGCCCGGTGGAAACGGAGCCCGGGAACGCCCCGGCCCCGCGCCCCCCCGCTCCGCACCTTGCTCTCGGCGCCGAAACCCTTGAAGGCCGGGCTGGGCCGGGCCCGCGCCGCCTCCCGGGCCTCCATCCTCATGGGGGGCAGCGCCGCCGCCTCGGCCCCGGGCAGCGGCAGGACCGGGCACGGGAAAAGGCCTGGCGGTGGCGGAGTCCGGTGTGAGGGCAGCAGGAGAGGGAGGAGCGCGGTCCAGGAGCGGAGCAGGCTCCGGAGCCGCCGCCGCTTCTCTTGCCTCAGCCGGCCCGGCCGCCGCACCGGAAGCGGAAATGGAACCGGAAGCCTCCCGAGCGCGCGCGGCTCTCCCGGGCCCCGCGGCGGCAGCGAGGAGGAGGTAGCGGAAGCGGAAGTGAGCGGCGGCAGCGCTGCCGGAAATGCCGCCAGAGAGGGGAGCGAGCGGCGCATTGCTGGAAGCGCAGAGTGTCTCCTGGCGGCTGGGAGGTCCAGGGGGGCAGCCAGAAAGGAGGGGCCACCCTGGAGGGGGGGGGGGGGGGGGGCCCCTGGGGGGGGCACCCGGGGGGGGGGGGGGATTCTCTGGGGGGCTGTGACCCTATAGGGGGTCATTCTGTGGGTGCTGTGACCCTATAGGGGGTCATTCTGTGGGTGCTGTGACCCTATGGAGGGGTCACTCTGTGTGTGAGTCCCTACCACCCATCCCATCACAGTCGATCCCGTTACAGCTGATCCCATTCTAAGTTTGTCCCTATGGACAGTCCTGTTACAGCTAGTCCCTACATCCAAAACTGTTACAGCCTATCCCATAATAGCCGATCCAATTACAGTCAATCCCACAGTAGCTGGACCCTACAGCCGATCCCATTACAGCTGATCCCATAACCGGCGATCCCATAACGAGCGATCCCATAATAGCCGATCCCGTTACCCCGATCCCATAACGGACGATCCCATTACACCGATCCCGTTACCCTGATCCCATAACGGGCTATCCCGTTACAGCTGATCCCGTCACCCCGATCCCGTTACAGCCGATCCCATTACACCGATCCCGTCACCCCGATCCCATTACAGCGACCCCGTCACAGCCGATCCCGTTACCCTGATCTCCTAACGGGCGATCCCGTTACAGCCGATCCCGTCACCCCGATCCCATTACAGAGCTCCCCGCGGCCAACCCCCGGTCCCAGCCCGTGTCCCCGCGCTGTCCCCGGGCCATGGTGGCGCTGTCCCCGGGCCATGGTGGCGGTCCCTGTGGCCCCGGCGCTGTCCCGGTTCGTGGCCCCGGCCGCGCTCTCCGTGGCTGCGCTCCTCCTCCTCCTTCTGCTGTCCTTCCTCCCGCCCGGGCCGGGCCGGCGGCGCTCCGCAGGTCAGTGCTCCCGGTGGGCAGCGGGACCGGGGCCACTAACGGCCCCGGGAGGGCACCGGTAACGCCCGCGGACCGGCACCGGTAACGCCCGCGGGACCGGGACCGGGAGCGAACCGGAGCCGGGAGAGGCAGCGGCAGGGAACGGGGACTGGGAGCAGTAAGGAAAGCAGTGCAGATCCCACCGGGAACAGCGACCCGGACCGGTAACGGCCCCGCACCGGGACCGGCGATGAACTGGAACCAGTTAGGGAGAGGTACTGGAAGCAGCAGGGAACAGGAACTGGCACCAGTAACGCTCCCGCACCAGGACCGGTGGGGAACTGGAACCGGGAGAGGCAGGGAATGGGGACCAGGACCTGTAAGGAAAGCAGTCTGGAACCAGTGGGGAGCCCAGAGTCACACAGGGAACACAGACAGAGACTGGTAAGGATGGACTGGGACCAGTAAGGAGGATAAACTGGCACCAGTAAGGAGGGCAGACCAGTAACCACAGGGAATAGAGACTGGGATGAACAGGGAATCCCGACTGGAACCAGTAAGGACGAACTGGGACCAGTAAGGACAAACTGGCACCAGTAAGGAGTGCAGACCAGTAACCACAGGGACTAAAGACTGGAACCAGTAAGAACAAACTGGGACCAGTAAGGACAAAGTGGCACCAGTAAGGAGGACACAGCAGCTCCCACTGGGAACAGGGACTGGGACCAGTGAGGTCAAACTGGCCCCGCTAAAGAGGGACTGGGACCATTAAGGAGAGCAGGGCAGGGAAAACAAACTGGGACCAGTAAGGACAGACTGGCACCAGTAAGGAACAGAGACTGGCACCAGTAAGGACGGAGCAGCTCCCAGAGAGAGTATGCACTGGGTCCAGTAAAGACAAACTGGGACCGGTAAGGAGAGGCTGGGACCGCTAAGGACAGCCTGGCCCCAGTAGGGAATCGAGACTGGGACCAGTAAGGAGGACTCCCAGGAAGGAGTCCCCCCACGCCCCCCCGGGCGGGAGTGTCCCGGCGGTGGCAGCGGGGCTGTCCCAGTGTCGCCGCGTTCCTCCCCAGCGGTGCCACTCTGCGCTGGCAGCGTCACCCGGAGGGACAGAGCCGCCCTTCCCGCCTTGGGATTTGCCCGAATTTCCCGATTTTTTCCAGGCAGGAAAATGCCCCCGAGCCCCGCGGGACCCCAGCACACCGAGACCCTGGGGGTCGGCAAAGCCATCGCCGTCCTCACCTCCGGGGGGGACGCGCAGGGTAAGAGCACCCCAAAGCCCCCGGGATCCAAAATCCCTAGAAATCCCCAGCCCGAAATCCCTGGAAATCCTCCCAAATCCCCCCGAATTTCTCCCTCCTCCTCCAAAACTCCGCAAATCCCCTGGGATCTCGGGATCTCAAAGCCCCCGCCCCCAATCCCCCCGGGGCTTCCGGGTGCCCCCGAAAATCCCTAAAAATCCCCCCCAAGTCCCTAAAACCGCTCCTTTGGAGGTAAAAATCGAGATTTTGATGCCACAGCCATCAGGGTTTTCCCTGGATTGAGGTTCTGGGAACGACCTTGGTGGGGTTTGGGGTCGGGTGGAGCTCGAGGGGTTTTGGGATAGCGGAGGGGAACAGCAGTGACAAAATTCGGGCAGGGGACTCCAAGTGGGCACCGGTGGCACTTTGGCACTGAGCCAAAATAATCAAGATTGCCCAAAATTCCAAGGATTCATCCCTAGATTTGGGATTTTTCTGGGGGTCCCAAAGATGGGGGGCAGACAGACATGGGGGGGTGCCAGGCCATGGGGGCCCCCCCCGGAGTGTCCCCTCCCCCCACCCCCGTGTTTGTCACCCGTGTCAGGCGCTGCCACCAAAGGTCACCGGGGCAAAAATAACCCAGGCGGTGGCAGCTGCGAGGGGGGGGGGGGACAGGGGGGTACGGGAAGGACAGATTGGGGGTGTCCACTGAGGGGTGGCAGCCGCAGGGAGGTGACAGGGGCTTGAGGATGTCACCAAGGGGTGACAGGATGATGGCGGTGCCCCACAGGGATGAACGCAGCTGTGCGCGCCGTGGTGCGTGTGGGGATTTACACCGGGGCCAAGGTGTTCTTCGTGTGTGAGGTCAGTGTCAGCCCCAACCCCAAAATTCCACCACAAAATTTAGGAAAAGGTGTCCTTGAACCACTGTCTGCTCTGTCTCCACAGGGCTACCAGGGGCTGGTGGACGGTGGTGACCACATCAGGGAGGCGACGTGGGAAAGCGTGTCCATGATGTTGCAGCTGGTAAGGGACACAGACAGGGAGACACATGGATAGGGGGACACACGGGCAGGGGGACACATGGACAGGGGGACACTGGGGAATCCCCTCCTGGGCTGGGGAGGCACTGGGCATGCTCCTCACTGGTCCCAGTTTGTCCTTCACAGGTTCCAGTCTGAGCCTGGGCTCAGCAGAAAATGACCCAAAAGCAGAGCTGGGATTCGGGGAGGGAGGGAAGGGTGGACACAGGGATGGACACAGGGACGGACATGGGGATGGGGTTGGTGGACAGCCACAGGGACGGACAGCCGGCCCCGAGGCCAGCCCTGCCCCCCCATCCCTCACAGGGTGGCACGGTGATCGGCAGCGCGCGCTGCCAGGATTTCCGCACGCGCGAGGGGCGGCTCCGCGCCGCGCGGAACCTGGTCAAGCGCGGCATCACCAACCTGTGCGTGATCGGCGGCGACGGCAGCCTCACCGGCGCCGACACCTTCCGCGCCGAGTGGGGCGGGCTCCTGGCAGAGCTGCTCAAAACCGGTACGGGGGGGACACCCTGAAACCACCCTGGCGTGAGGGAGAGGGAGGAGGGCACAGGGAAAGGGTTGGGGTCAAAAGAGAAAGGTTTGGGTTCAAAAGCACGCAAAAATTTGGGTTTTTGCACATAATAATGTGGTGTTCTTCCCTAATTATGGAAGTTTAGGACACTTTTGCTTCCCAGGGGGACATTTTGGAGGAGGGCAGAGAGAGAACGGGGGTGTGGAAAGGTTTGGTTTTGAATCAGGATGTGAAACTCAAAAATTTGGGTTTTTTCGATAACTATGGAGGTTTCGGGCACTGTTGAAGATGTTTTAAAGGGGGACACAGAAGGAAAAGAGGGTGTGGTTAAAAAAAGCAGGGTGCGGCACTCAAAAATTTGGGATTTTCCCCCAAAACAGAGATTTGTGGCACTGCTTCCCCCTAAGGAGATATTTTGGGGGGGGTCCCACATCAGGAAAGGAGGGTGTAGGAAGGTTTGTTGTTGCAGTGTGATGTAAGTTTGTGATTCCAAAAAAACTTTGGTTCCAAAATCAAGGTGTCCTACACAAAAATATGGGGTTTTGTCACCCAAAGCTGAGTGTTTTCCCCTCAAACAATCCCTTTGACACCTCTACCCCCAAATGACCATCTGGGGATGGCATCCCCCTCCTGCCCACCCCCTCCCCAGGTGGCATCACGGCAGAGGAGGCGCAGCGCTCGAGCCACCTGAACATTGTGGGCATGGTGGGCTCCATCGACAACGACTTCTGCGGCACCGACATGACCATCGGCACCGACTCGGCGCTGCACCGCATCATGGAGATCGTGGACGCCATCACCACCACGGCGCAGAGGTGACAAGGACACCCTCATTGTCCCCAGCCCCCTGATGTTCCTGTTTCGGGTGGGTGACACTTTCTTGTCCCCACAGCCACCAGAGGACTTTTGTGCTGGAGGTGATGGGGCGGCACTGCGGGTACGTTCTGGTGGCCTAGGAGGGGTTCTTGTCACCCCAAAAATTGGGGGAAGTGGCTCAAAAGCAGTTTTTGGCCCCATTTCAGGTACCTGGCACTGATCACAGCCCTGGCCTGTGGTGCTGATTGGGTTTTTATCCCTGAGTCACCCCCCGAGGACGACTGGGAGGAGCACCTGTGCAGGAGGCTGGCTGAGGTGGGAGGGAGGGATGGACACGGGGATGGATGGATAGAGGGATGGATGGATGGAGGGATGGATGGACGGACACAGGGGTGGATGGATGGATGCATGGATGGATGCATGGATGGATGGATGATCTCCCCCTGTCCATATCGTTGTTGACACTCTGTGATCCCCCCAGACCCGTGATGGTGGCTCCAGGCTCAACATCATCATCGTGGCTGAGGGCGCCATCGACAAGCACGGCAAGGCCATCACCTCGGATGAGATCAAAGCTGTGAGTAGGGATGGGGGGACACGGGGGACAACCCCCTTTGCCCCCTCCCTTTTTGGGGCCAGTCCCAGAGCTCTCCTGTGTCCCTGCAGCTGGTGGTGAAACGTCTGGGGTACGACACCAGGGTGACCATCCTGGGCCATGTCCAGCGTGGGGGGACCCCCTCAGCCTTCGACCGCATCCTGGTGAGCACCTCCTTCCTCACCCTGGTCCCAAATGAGGGGACCTGGAGGTGACTGACAGCTCCCCTTGGGAGGTGACACCCCTGATGTCCCCTCAGGCCAGCAGGATGGGTGTGGAGGCCGTCATGGCGCTGCTGGAGGGGACACCGGACACGCCGGCCTGCGTGGTCAGTCTGTCTGGCAACCAGGCCGTGCGCCTGCCCCTCATGGAATGTGTCCAGGTGGTGAGTGGGAATGGTGGGACACTGGGAGTGGCCCCAGACCCAGTCTGGGTCCCTAAGATGGTTCCCATCCCTAAGATGTTCCCAAACCCTCCAGGGAGTGTCCCCAAGCCAGCCCCAGGGATGGATCCCACCCCAGGACACCCCATTCCACCCCAATCCCATCCAAAACACTCCAACCCTACCCAGGACACCCTGATCCCATCCCAGGACACCCCAATCCCACCCCAATCCCCCTCTGTGTCCCCAGACCAAGGATGTCACCACAGCCATGAACGAAGGACGCTTTGAGGACGCGGTGAAGCTGCGGGGCCGGTGAGTGGCACCTCCATGTCCCTGTCCCTGCAACCCCAATGTCCTCAAAGCATCTCAAACCCTCAACTTCCCCGATTTTTAGGAGCTTTCAGAACAACTGGAATGTCTATAAGCTGCTGGCTCACATCCGCCCGCCTACCACCAAGGTAGGGAGCACTGCGGAGGGCACGGGAAGGGGCCCGAGCTGGGACACCCCAATTCCATCCCAGGCACAGATACCACCCAATCGCACCCCAATCCAACCCCAACCCCCAGTGAGCCCTGTCCCTGTCCCTAGAGCGGGTACACGGTGGCCGTGATGAACGTGGGTGCTCCAGCTGCGGGGATGAACGCGGCTGTGCGGTCGACCGTGAGGATCGGCCTCATCCACGGGCACCGCATGCTTGCGGTGCATGACGGCTTCGAGGGGCTGGCCTTTGGCATGGTGAGGGTCCCGAGGGGAATGGGGTGGGAAAAGGGTCAGGAGAGGGACTGGGATGGGGAAGATTCGCACAGGGAATGGGGTTTGGGATGGATTTGAGGGGCTGGCATTCGGGATAGTGAGGGTCCTATGGGGGAAAGGAGCTGGGATGGGAAGATCCCTATGGGATAAAGGGGTGGCCAGGGCATGACGGATTTGAAGGGTTGGGTTTTGGAATGGGGAGATCCCAGTGGAAAAACAGGCCGGGAAAAGAGTTTGGGAAGTGCAGGATGGATTTGAGGGGTTGGATTTTGGGATGGGGAGATCCATGTGGGAGAAGGGTGCAAGAAAAGGGCCTGGGAAGGGGCAGTTGTGGTACTGCAGGGATGGAGATTCCTCAGGAATTCCTCAGGATGGGGGTGTTTAATCCCTGTCCAAACCTCAGCCCTGCTGTGGGTCTGATCTGCTGCTGTCCCCGAGCCAGGGGACATTGTGTGACCTCCTGAGAGGGCTGAGGGGACACTGTGTGACCCCAATGTCGCTCTGATAGGGCTGAGGGGGGCCATTGTGACCCCAGATCCTTCTTCCACCCCATTAAACCCGTTTCACCCCCCAGGTGGAGGAGATCGGCTGGAATACTGTGGGCAGCTGGACGGGGCTGGGAGGATCCAAACTGGGCACCAAGAGGTGACTCCCCCCTGCGTGTGGGGTCATTTGGGGTCCTGCTGGGGTCCCCCTCTGGTCAGGCTCATCCTGAGGAGTTTCCCCTTCCCAGGACTCTGCCCAAGAAACACTTTGAGGAGATCAGCGCCAACATCAGCAAATTTGGGATTCATGGTCTTATCATCATTGGTGGCTTTGAGGTCAGTGGGGTGTGGGCAGGATGTGGTCAGCGGGGTGGGGTCAGTTGGGCTTGGTCAGAGCATGGTTGGGGTGTTGTCAGGGTGGAGTCAGGGTCCCTGTGCCATCCTCCAGGCATTCACAGGCAGCCTGGAGCTGGTGGAGGGCCAGGTCTGGTCAAGGTGTGGTCAGTGCCCCCACTGTTCCTCTCCTCTCTGCATTGTCCCCTGATGTCCCCATTGTCCCTCAGGCGTTCACAGGTGGCCTGGAGCTGGTGGAGGGCCGGGCACGCTTCGAGGAGCTCTGCATCCCCCTGTGCATCGTGCCCGCCACCGTCTCCAACAATGTCCCTGGCTCTGACTTCAGCATCGGCGCCGACACCGCCCTCAACACCATCACCACTGTGAGACCCCAGATACCTCCCCAAAATCCCCCTCGTCCGAAACACCATCACCCCACTCAGACCCCCCATCCTGTAGCCTCTGCTCCCAAACATCATCACCACAGTGAGAACCCAAATCCTGTATCCCATATCCCTCCTGATGCCAAACACCATCACCACAGTAAGATCCCAGTGGAAGTCCCAAATTCCCCTGATCCCAAAGCACTTCTCCTACCACTATCACCACTCTGAGACCCCGATGGAAATCCCCCAACTGCCCTGACATTAAACCCCTCTTCCTGACCCCAAATCCCACATTTCAGACATGTGACCTGATCAAGCAGTCTGCAGTGGGCACCCAAATCCCCTGGCCCTAAATCCCTTTTCCTGACCCCAAATCCTGTCCCCACTGCAGACGTGTGACCTGATAAAGCAGTCGGCTGCAGGCACCAAGCGCCGCGTGTTCATCATCGAGACCATGGGTGGCTTCTGTGGCTACCTGGCCACCATGGCCGGGCTGGCGGCCGGCGCCGACGCCGCCTACATCTTCGAGGAGCCCTTCAGCAGCCGTGACCTGCAGGTGGGGACAGTCCTGTCCCCTGTCCCCAGTGTCACCAGGGTGGTGTGGAATGAGTAGGTTCCCATTCCTGACCCCACTCCCACCTCCATTCCCGACCCCACAGGCCAATGTGGACCACCTGACGGAGAAGATGAAGACCACGGTGAAGAGGGGGCTTGTGCTCAGGTGGGCTCCAGCTTTGGGGGGACCTCGTGGCACCCCCATGGGGACTGGGTTTCGGATCAGGGGAACTGGGCTCTCACTGTGGTGATAGGCAAGGAATGGAAGATTTGGAGTCTCATTGTGGTGCTGCTATTTGGGATCAGTGGAATTGTTTGGGATGGGGTGAATTGTGCGATTTGGGCCTGATCCTGTCCCTGGTGTAGGAATGAGCGTTGCAATGAGAACTACACCACAGATTTCATCTACAACCTCTACTGCGAGGAGGGCAAAGGGATTTTTGACTGCCGGAAAAACGTCCTGGGGCACATGCAGCAGGTGGGAATGGGGTGAGGGTTTGGGAATTCCCCCAGGAACAGGATCAGTGTTCAGGGGATTTCCCTGGGAATGGGATCGGGATTTGGGGGATTTCACTGGCTCATCCTGGATTCTCCTGGGGCAGGGAGGCAGCCCCACCCCCTTTGACCGTAATTTCGGCACCAAGATGGGCGCCAAGGCCGTGGCCTGGATCACCGGGAAGATCAAGGAGTGCTCCCGGCATGGTGGGTGCTGCTGGATGGGGGATCCCAAAGGGACCCCAGAGTGACCCTACATTCCCAAACCATTCCCAAAAGCCCTCCTGTGGATTCTGGGGGATGTTCCCCACTCGTGGATGATCCTGAACATTCCTAACCTCCCCTCCCATGTTTTTTGAAAGGTCCCAAATATTCCCAACCTACCCCCCCCCCCATAGGTTTCACCCTCATGGAGCATCCCGAGCATTCCCAACCCCTGCTCCAGGAGGATCCCAAACATTCCCAACTTCCTGTCCCAGGTGTTTTCCCATCCCTGAAGATTCGCAAACATTCCCACCCTTCCCTCCCACGTCCCTGGCGGATCCCAACCATTCCCAACTGGCCTCCAGGAGGTTCCCAACCATTCCTGTGTTCCTCCCAGGCCGGATCTTTGCCAACACGGCGGACTCGGCGTGCCTGCTGGGGATGCGCAAGCGCAGCCTGGTGTTCCAGCCCATCGCTGAGCTGCGCCAGCAGACGGATTTCGAGTGCGTGTCCCTCCCTGTCCCTCCCTTCCCCACCCTGGGAAAGTGGGACAAAGCCTGGGATCCCTTCCCAGGGATGTCCCCAGCCTGTCCCTGTCCCCTCAGGCACCGCATCCCCAAGGAGCAGTGGTGGCTGAAGCTGCGGCCCATCCTCAAAATCCTGGCCAAGTACAACATCGAGCTGGACACGTCTGAGACAGCGCACCTGGAGCACCTGACCCGCAAGGTCCTGGTCCCCGAGGCCACCCTCTGACAGGGACACAGCCACTGCCTGCCTGAGGAACCCCAAATATCACCTTTTCTCACAGCGTCCTAGGGCTTTTCAGGGGTTTTATGGGAAGTGGTCCCCAAGCAGTATCAGGATAAATTGAGGATGGATGGTGGAGTTTGAGGTTTTTAGGGTTAAAAGTAATAAAATGGAGATGTTTCAATAAATTCAGTGCTTGTCCAAGTGCTCCAAGTCTCTGTGAATCCATGGAAAGGCAAACCTGGACCCCACTGACATCAAATCCCTCCTCATCCTCAGGATTTCCCTGCCCAGCATAACACAGAGGGATAAAACAGGTAAAATTTGAGCCCCAAGTTCATCCCAGAAAATAACAATGACAGTTTTTAGCCGCTTGGTTTCACCTTGGAGATCTGCTCTTCCATTGGATCCTGGAATAGATCCCAAAAAAAAAACCCAAACCAACACCAAAGGGTGAATTCCTAGTGGGAAACCTCAGGAAGAGCTTGAAGAGATGGGAGGGAAGCCCTCAGCTCCATGTGAAGCTCTCTGGAGAAGATTTCTTTCACCTACAAGAATTCCAGCCCTGCAAAATTTTGGTTTTTGAGGTGGTTTCACTCCTGATGCAGCATAAAAATTATGGATAAACAGGCAGAACTTCACTGTCCATGCTGGAGAAACACATGGATCTTTGATTTTCAGCCAACCTATCCCACAGGATTACTCTGCATCCCAACCCACAATTTCTTGCCTTGGGTCCTTCCCCAAAGGAGAATTTTCCTTTAAAACCTTCCTTTTGCAAGGCAAAAAAAAAAACAAAAAAAAAGGGGAAAAACCAATTAATCCAACAGCTAGGATATAATTTGCCATCAGAGGGATCTTGTTCATTGCAGGAGAGTGAAAGGGGGGAACTGGAAGAGAAGCAGAGGGAACAGAGAGGAGGAAATGGAGGGAGCATGACAGAACAGGGGGAGAAAGGGAGGGGACAAAATGGAAGGGCCAAGGGGAGGAAAGGGAGGCAGCATGAGGGGCCAGCAGAGTGCCGGGTGGCCGAGGGGAACGAAAACCACAGAGAAGAACCTGGGAAGTGCCAAAGTGAGCGGGGGTCCTCCGGGGGAGGAAGGGCAGCTGTCCCTGGCTCAGGTGAGCAGCAGCAGGTACTCCTTGAGGCAGGCAGGCAGTGGCAGCTGCTGCACGGCCTGGGGCAGGAACCGCAGGCCGAGCGAGCGGCGCACAGCGTAGCGCGACAGCGCCTGCAGTGTGCCCGGTGCCGAGCACAGCAGCGTCAGCCGCTGGCACAGCTGCGGGTCCCGGGCCACCTCCCAGGGCAGGCTCCCGTTCTTGCGCAGCTCGAAGTGTCCCGTGGCCCTGTGCAGCAAATCCAGGCAGGAATCCTCCCGCTCCGTGCCCAGGCCCCGCACCAGCAGCGCCACCAGGCGCGAGATGGGGCTCTGGCCCTTCAGGTTGACCACGCGCACCTCGGCGCCGAAGTCCAGCAGGACGCTGACGCTCTCCAGGTTGCCCTTCATGGCCGCCCAGCTCAGGGGGGTGTCGTTGTTGTAGTCCAGGGCGTTGACCAGGGCGCCGTTGGCCAGCAGGATCCGCACGCACTCTGCGTTGTTCTTGAAGGCTGCCCAGTGCAGGGGCGTGTCCTTGTTGCCGTCCAGAGCGTTGGGGTTGGCTCCGTACTCCAATAAAATCTCCACGCAGGTTTCATCTTTTTCTGCTGCGTAGTGAAGGGCTGTCCGGTTGTAGCCGTCCAGGGCGTTCACCTGGGTGGGGGAGAAAAAAAAAGGTTTGGGGGTCAGGCAGTGGCTCCAGCTGGATCCCGCAGCAAGGGAAGAGCTAAAGGTCCCAAATCCCAAATGTAGGAAGAAATAAGGAAGGGTTTTAGTCAAGTAGTCAGGGGAAAGTGGGGTAAAAAATCCAGTAAATTTAGGGTTTAATTCTTCCTTCCCAGCCTCCTGAAATCTCAGTGCAAAATTTTAGGTTTCAATCCTTCCTCCTCTCCCAAAAATCTCGGTCCAAGAATTCCCTCCCTGTTGGGACAATGAAGCTTCCCCTGGTGCCACTTTGTGAGGGGATACAAGCCCATGGAATATCCTGAGCTGGAAAAGACCTACAAAGATCTACAAATCCAAGTCCTGGCCCTGCACAGGACACTCAAAAATCCCCCCCTATGCTGGGAGCATTGTCCAAACCCAATTCCCGGAGCTTGTGACACTCTGGGGAAGAACGTTTTCCCAAAATCCAACTTAAACACATCAGCTCCAACGTCAGCTCTTAATCAGCTCTTCCTGACTTTCCTGCCCCTTATCTTGTAATTTTCTACCTGGTTTTGGTTTTTTCAAAGCTTTACCTCAGCTCCTTTTTGCAGCAGCAGCTCCACGCAGTCGGCATCAGCCACCATGCAGGCACAGTGCAGGGGTTTGAGGGTGCCGTGCAGGCAGTTCACATCGGCGCCCTGGGGAGCACAGCAACACCCCCCCGGTAAGGAACTCCCCCTTTCCATCCCTTCAAAAAGGGTTAATTCACACAAATCCCGAGGGTTTGCAGGAACTGCCTTGGGGTCAGCAAAACCCACCCTTTCCCTGCCCTTCCCATCCCTTCAAGAAGGGCTTAATTAAGAGAAATCCCGGGGATTTGTTCGCAAAAACACTCTTAATCCCGGCTCCCGCTTGTGTTTCACTAATCCACTGTCACCAAACGGTGCTCGGAGACCCCCAGAGACCCCGCCAGCCCCGGGGGTTCGGAGGATGGAAGGAAAAGCCTGGAGTCTCTAAACCAACCAGAAATACCCTGATCTTCCCCTCCCCTCCAGGGGATCACCACGGAAGCTCCGCAGGAAGCGGAACAGCCGGCGACAGCTCGGCAGTGCCCGTCAGAGGGACCCGGAGTCCGGGAGGGACTCAAGCAGGCCGGCCCGGCCGCGTGGGATGTCTCGGCCATGGCGCCTCACCCGGCCGATGAGATCCTCCACGTTGTCCCGAGGGAAGGAGCGGATGGCGGCGATGGTGCGGATAAGGCGCTCGGACAGCGAGTACTTGCTCTGAATGCTCTGCATGATGTACCACATGGCGCGGGCCGCGCCGCAGCATCCCCGGCCGGCCCCGCCGAGCCCCACGCCGGACCCGGGGCGGGGAGGGAGCGGCCCGGGCCCGGCCAAGCCGAGCCGCAGGAGAATCCGGAGGTGGAGCCGCGGCTGTTCCGGAGGAATGACGAGTGGCTCCGGAGCGGCCGTGGGGTGGTTCCGGAGCGGCCGTGGGGTGGTTCCGGGGGGCCCGGGGCTGTTCCGGGGGCCCGAGCCGCTCCCGGACCACCGGCAGCGGCGGGCCAAGCAGGACGCGGAAATGCCGCTAACCAGAAGTGACGTCACACCGAGTGCCCCGCCCCGACCACCTCGCCACAAATCCGGCTCCGGCTCCCCCCTGGTCCCGCCCCCTCCATGCCTGTCCTCCAATCCCCAGCACCGATCGCCCTTAAGCCACGCCTCCTATCGGATTTTCACCAATCCGCGCTTTCCTAAGATCACGAAGGCCCTCCCCCTCCTCCATAGAACCCTCTCGTAACCCCCTCAATTTCCCCCCAATTTTCCCCATGTTTCCCCAATTTGCCTCCATATCCCGCTTTCCCCTTAGGCCACGCCCACACCGAGCCACCAACCAATAGGAACGCAGCACCGGCCACACAACCTGGATAGACCCGGGGGCGGGGCCTCGCTGTAGAGGCCACGCCCCCCTCCCCCGGCCCCACAAACGGACCCAAAACGACGCCAAAATTGGAATTTTTTTTAATTCCTTTTTAACAACTTCTGCCCCCAGCCATCTCCAGGGAAGCCCCGGAGCTCCTGTTCAGGAGCCTCGGATTCCGTCAGAAATCTCTGTTTGTCCTTTACGGGCGTGGGTTGAGATCCCACTGGGAGCGCCCGCCCCTCGCCAGCCGCAGAGCAGAGCCCTAAATAAAGAAGATTAAACTCCTGGCTACCGAATGTCGGGGTAGCTACCGCATTTTGGGGAGTGGCTACTGAATTCTGGGCAGGCTTGGTTACCGAATTTGCGGGGGTTGGCCTCTGAATTTGGGGAATAGCTACTGCATTTGGAGGTTTTGTCCTGATTTCAGAGGAAAAGGGGTGGGATAAGGGAGGGGCAAGGAGGAGGGGGTGGAGCTGGAGTCCTCCCAGTGCTCCCACTACCACCAAGCACCCCTCCCAGTAACCCAAACACCCCCTCCCAGTGCTCCCAGGAATCCAAATTCTCTCCCAGTAACCAATCTCCCCTTCCAGGTCCCTCCTGGGGCTCCCTATATCCCTCCCAGTCCCTCCCAGTTTATCCCAGTCCCCCCAGATTCCCCTCTCCATGTCTCCCAGTTTATCCCAAGGCCCCCAGTCCCCTCCCAGTTCCTCCCAGTGCCCCCAGTACCTGTCTCTCGCTTGTCCCAGCCAAGGGGAGCACTGAGGGGGGAAAGGGGCGTTAGGGGTTTTTTTGAGGTCACCCCATAGATCAGGGTCAGGGGTTTCTCTGGGAGGGCTTGGGGTCCTGCAGGGGGTTTGGGGAGCTCTGGGCTCCTTCCGTGGGGGTTTGGGGTCCCTGCGGGGAGAGATCAGGGGTTTGGGGTCACACCATGGGAGTTTGAGGCCCTATATGAGCATTTAGGGTCCCTCCTTGGAGACGAGGAAAGGGGATGGTGCTTGGAGCTGAAGGGCGGGGCTTGGGACATTATTTTGGGGTAAATCCTGTAGGATTTGGGGTCACTCACCTACGCTGGAGGTCCCTGAATTTCTGTAGGCTACGCCAGCCTGTGGGGGGAGAGCAAACCATTACGGGAACCCCCTTTTTTT
>VZSJ01043822.1:0-13922 GCA_013398405.1 Pheucticus melanocephalus | reverse complement strand
TAACAGACATCCTGCTTCAGTCAGGCCAGCACCCCTGGATCAGAATTACGGGTGTCTCAGTCTCAGTCCTTGGTAGGGGGGCTTCAATCTCCATCCCTCACAGCGGCAGTGGAGTAGATGAAGGATTTTCCATGGGGGGGCTACCAAAGTTGCCCCAGCAAGTTCTTCTGGCCAAGAGGTGGGAAAACTCCTGGCCTATTGCTGTGAAGCTGGTGCAAGCATATAGGGTGCCTCACCCCTTGGCAGGCTCTGCTAGAAAGCAGTCGCTGTAGACACAGCTGCCAACAATCACTTGGCAGGCCCTAATTCTGCTCAGGGGCCTCAGGATTTTTGGTCTTCATCCAGCACCAGCAGGGCAGAATTCCCATTGGGGTCCTCAGGGTGCCGATATCGGTCCTGTGGACGGTCGTGAGGAAAATGAGGGGAACTTCAGACTGTCTTTCACAGCACCCGGTGACTTACGACAGTCTTCAAAGGGTCTTCATCAGCAGTGTTCCGTAGTATCGTTGTGAAGTCTTTAGGACTCGACGTACATTGGTAGCCTATCTGTAGATATTTTCTGGCCTTTCTTGGGTTTTTTCTGGGTTTTTTTCTGGCCATCCTTGGGGTTTTTTCTCCCCTTTTTTGGTTTTTTTCTCGAATTTTTTCTTGCGTTTTCTTCTGGCCTTTCTTGGGTTTTTTATTGGGTTTTTTCCTGGCTTTCTTGGCTTTTTTCTGCCCTTTTTTGGATTTTTTTTCTTGTTTATTTCCTGGCCTTTCTTGGATTTTTTCTTGTTTTTTTTTTTTTCTGGCATTTCTTGGGGGTTTTTTGGTTTTTTTTCTGCCCTGTCTTGACTTTTTCTTGGGTTTTTTTCTGACCTTTCGTGGCTTTTTGTCTGGGTTTTTTTCTTGCCTTTCCTGGGTTTTTTCTTGAGTTCTTTTGGCCTTTCTTGGTTTTCTTCTGGTTTTGGTTTTTTTTTTTCTGGCATTTGTTGGGTATTTTTCTGGCCCTTATTGGGTTTTTTTCTGGCCTTTCTTGGGTTTTTCCTTGGGTTTTTATTCTGGCCTTTCTTGGTTTTTTTCTTGGTTTCTTTTTCTGGCCATTCATGGCTTTTTTTTCTGGCTCTCATTAGGTTTATTTGCTGGCTTTTCTCGGGTTTTTTCTTGAGTTTTCTTTCGGACCTTACTTGGGTTTTTTTCTGCGTTTCTTTAGGTTTTTTCTGGCCTTTCAAGGTTGTTTTTCAGGGGTTTTTTAGGGCCTTTCTTGGGTTTTTCCTTGGTTTTTTTCTGGGCTCTCTTGGACTTTTTCTTGGCCTTTCTTGGGTAGTTTTCTGGCTTTCCTTGGCTTTTTTCTTGGATTCTTTTCGGGGCTTTCTTGGGTTTTTTCTGGGGTTTTTTCTGCCCTTTCTTGGATTTTTTTCTGGGTTTTGTTCTGGCCTTTCTTTGGTTTTATTCGGGTCATTCATGGGTTTTTTTCTGGGTTTTCTTCAGGCTTTTCTTGGCTTTTTTCTGTTTTTTTTTTTTTCCTGGCCATTCTTGGGTTTTTCCTTGGGTTTTTTTCTGGGCTCTCTTGGGTAGTTTTCTGGCATTTCTTGAGGTTTTTTTCTTGGGGTTTTTTTCTGGCCCTTTTTGGGTTTTTTCTGGCCTTTCTTGTGATATTTTCTGGCCATTCTTGGGGTTTTTTCCTGGCCATTCTTGTATTTTTTCTTGGATTTTTTTCCGGCTTTCCCGACTTGTTTTCTGCACTTTCTTGGATTTCTTCTGGGGTTTTTTTCTGGCTGTTTGTGGGGTTTTTTCCTGGGATTTTTTCTGGCCTTTCTTGGGTTTTTTTCAGATTTTCTTCTGGCCTTTCTTGGATTTTTTTCTTGGGGTTTTTTTGGGGTTTTTCTGGCATTTCTTGGCTTTTTTCTTGGGTTTGTTCAGGCCTTTCTTGGGGTTTCTTTAGGGGTTTTGTTTTGGCCTTTCTTGGGTATTCTTCCAGCCCTTATTGGTTTTTATTATGCCTTTCTTGGGATTTTTTCTGGCCTTTCTTGGGGTTTTTTCTGTGTTTTTTCCTGGCCTTTTTTGGGTTTTTCTTTGGGTTTTTTTTCTGGGCTCTCTTGGGAATTTTCTTTGCCTTTCTGGGGTAGTTTTCTGGCATTTCTTGGGTTTTTTTCCTGGGTTTTTTTCCGACCTTTTTGGGTGTTTTCTTAGGGTTTTTTCTTGCCTTTCTTGGGTTTTTTCTGGGAGTTTTTTTTGCTTGTCTTGGATTATTTCTTGGGTTTTTTTCTGGCCTTTCTTGGGTCTTTTCTTGGTTTTTATTCTGGGCTTCCTTGGGTTTTTCTGGGTTTTTTCTGGCTTTTCTTGGATATTTTTCTGGGTTTTTTTACTGACATCTTTGGGTTTTTCTTGCCTTTCTTGGGTTTTTTCTTGGTTTTTTTTTCTAACCTTCCTTGGATATTCTTCCGGCCCTTATTGGTTTTTATTACTCCTTTCTTGGGATTTTTTCTGGCCTTTTTTAGGTTTTTTTTCTGGCCTTTCTCCGGATTTTTTCTCGGGATTTTTTTGGCTTTCTTGGGTTTTTTCTGCCCTTTCTTAGGTTTTTTCATGGGTTTTTTCCTGGCCATTCGTGGGTTTGTTCCTGCGTTTGTTCTGGCCTTTCTTGGGTTTTTTTCTTGTTGCTTTCCGACTGTTCTTGGATTTTTTCTTGGGATTTTTCTAGGGTTACTTTCTGGCTATTCTTGGGTTTTATCTGTGGGTTTTTTTTTTTTCTGGCCATTCTTGGGTTTTTTCTGTGTTTTTTTTTTTTTTTCTGGCCTTTCTTGGGTTTTTTGTAGGTTTGTTTCTGGCATTTCTTGGGATTTTTCTGGGGTTTTTTTTGGCCTTTCTTGGGTCTTTTCTTAGGTTTATTTCTGGCCTTTCTTGGTTTTTTTCTGGCAGTTTTTTTTCCTTGTCTTAGATTATTTTTTTGGTTTTTTTCTGGCCTTTCTTGGTTTTTTTTCTTGGTTTTTTTTTTAGGCTTTCTTGGATTTTTTCTGGGTTTTTACTGGCATCTTTGGGTTTTTTCTTCCCTTTCTCAGCCAAGATAAGAAGATACGGATCCTTCCGAAGCTAAGCGCTGGTCCCGGGCATCTTTTGGTTGGAGCCGAGCTCTGGAGCGCTCCACAACCGACACAATGCTCTGTGCACGAAGAAGCCGCTTCTTCGCCTCCGGGAGCTGGAGAGAGCGGCACCTTCCAAAAGACGAACAACCAAGCCACACAACACTGGCATTGTGTGAAGAGCTTGCAAATTATAGAAAACAGTACTTTACCACTCTGCTGCCTTTTCCATTCACATGAACATTCGAATGGAAGGCATTTTGGACAACTTTCTTTTGCTTCTTGCAAAACACTCTGAAGACCTCCGTGCAACTTCTAGAACGCGTTAGGAGAGGTTTTCTGTCCTGGCACAGTTTCTCCTTGCCAGACATAATGGAAAAGCTTTTTGCTAAGATGCAGACGACAAGAGAGGCTAAAGACGGAGATACGGAGCGCACCGAAGCTAAGCGTCGGTCCCGGGCGTGTTTCGCCTGAAGCAGCTGCTATCTTTATCGGATGCAAGCTTGCTTACATCGCCCTTCAGAGCAATCTTCTATACCCCTGCCCACTGCACCTTCTGCTCTATTCCTTGGACTTCACCTTTGCATTTCTACAGAGTCCTGCAAACTGACTCCAATTCAGGGAATAGATTTCCAAGATTTAGAAATGTTAAGCTTATTTATTTCCTATTTCATCCCGTCAGAGCAAAAGGTAACTTTCCGAAGTGAAACGTCTTATGTCACCTGTATTTTACATGTTAGTTGTGCTTCACATTAAAACTTCTCACAGACACCTGTGATGCCTTTCTGCAAAAATAGATAGCTGCAAAGAGCAGTTGTGGGAAGTTAGAATAGCCAGAACACAAGTAAACAATCTAGAAAAATAGAACCTTGAATTTCTGAAGAGAATTGCACCATGTAAAGTCAAAATATACTATTTAAAATAATTTCATAAAATAATGAGTGGGGATGAGAGAAATCAGATAGGCTTTTTATTTTTTAAACAGTTCTGGGAAAAAAGTAGCCTATACTTGGAAGTATTGCATTAAATATTTTTATACAGCATAAGTTCTCATTACCTAATCATCTGATTTGTAGAACTGAATTGGAAACCAGGAAATAAACAAAACAAAAAAAATTCAAGCTATAAAAGATGTGAGTTTAAAATTTTCTTTGTATTTCCAAGTCAAAATATTAGGTAGCTAAATGGTCACCCATTCTTTTAAAAAGCATCTGGACATAAAAACTAGATAAATTTCTGCAGGACTTGAGTGTCAGCTATACCTGGAAAGCTTCCTAACCCTGATTCAATCCACTTAAACGCAGGTGTATTTTAGATGCTCAGTGAAACTGTCCATGTCATGCATCTAGCTGACAAATAACTTGCAGAAAAAGTTTGAAGATTTGAAGATCTTTTTCTGGAAATGGCATTTAAATTGTATGTACAAATACGCAAATGGGATTTCTGCTGTCTTCTTTAGGGCCGCTTCCTTTAGAGACCTCTCCATTCAATCTCTCTAGTTCTACTCTTCTGGTGGTCCAAAGTCAGCCCTGGCATTGCCCGACTACAAGCAATTACTGGACGCTAAAGCTGCACACTGAGGCCTTCTGTGCACAGCATCACATGAGCTGTACTTAATGTTGCCCTGTTGGTATCAACTGAGCTAGCTCAGCTGGCTGACAGCTGGACCTTAAAGGACAAGGTTGTGCACTGGTTTTGGAATAGAAATTAGGTAGTAAGAAAGAGGCTGGAGGATTTAAATCTTTCTGCCTCCAGCTTAAGCAACGCTAAATCTTGGTCTTTATCTGACAAACTAGGTGAATCAACCCATTCAGCATTCCTGTGCCAAAAATGTCAGTAATATACTAAGAACTGTCAAAAGAGTAACAATTCCAATCATTACTTTCTAAAAATAATCCATCTGAAGAAGTCAGGAAGAAGGATGAAACATGCAAATATCCTACCCTGAGAATCATTCTGTTGATTTACACAGGTTTCTTCTGATATTCTCATCTGATGCACTGGACACGTGTGCTTGTGATGACACAAATACTTGCAAAGCTTACCAGATAAACCGTCTTCTCCTCCAACAGCAAAACATTGGTTGCATGGTTGCATTTGCTAATTCCATTTAGACTCAATGTTCTTCAAGGTCTTTTCCAAGCCAAGTGATTCCATCCTTCTCTAAGTTGCACATCCTATTTGTCCTGGTTTAGGGCAAATTGGGCAGAAAACCTCCAAAAGGGGGCCCCCGAGAAAGCCCAGCCACACGGCCCCTCCCCCCAACCAGCTGGGGAAAAAATTGCCTTGGAGAGAAGTGGAAAAAACCTGTTTCTTTAACAGGCAAAGCACTCCCCAGCACAACAAATGAGCAATACCAGATGACAAAACTCATTCGCTACTCTGAAGAGACAACAAATTCAGGAAGTCTCTCCTGTGGGTGCTTGCTCTTTTATCAATCTCTCCGGCACTGGGAAAGGCTGCTGCCCAGAGCAGGCCCCACTAGGCCACAAAGCGCAAGCTCTCGCTGCTCCCCACCTCCCCAGTCTGGAGCAGGTTGGAACAGTTCCAAGAAAAGGGAAAGGAAAAAAAACAGTCCAGGGAAAGCTCTGCCTCAGCTAGCTAAACCAGCTCCAAAGCAAAGGAACACTCTGTTCTGCTCTGCCAGTGCCCAGACAGCACAGTCCAGCGCAGAATGTGGAGGAGTGTTGCTTTTAGAGGAGTGAATGCAGCCTCTGACAACAAACTCCGTGCTGCTTCCTCTCCCCACCTGGGCTCTCAGAAGCAGTCTTGAAGGCACAGAATAGAATATCCAGCATGAACAGAACAGATGGCTGGGGATACAAGCATCATCAAGTCACCCTAGGACACTGCTTTATTGAGATATGTCCCCAGATGATGCTAAAACCAAGTTTTGGAACTGCTAATAAAATTCTACAATTAGAGTAGAAGAGTCAAGCTGAGGAGAAAACACAGCTCACTACAGTTACCTCGTGGCATGCCAATACTTCCTTTCAATCCCAATGGTTTTTGTGTCTAAGTCCATGACATCACTTAGGCATCATTCAGCATCTTTTGGGTAGGAAGGAAGATATTCTTCTTCTCCTTCTACTGATGGGTAAGCTGAAATGCAAAGCAGTTCATTCAGAGTGAAAAAGCAATCAAGTCAATAGTAAAACTCACCATAGATTTGCTCACTACCCTAAATCCTTACAATCCCCAAATACAAGAGCAGCTGTAAAAACCTTGTGGCTACTTCATTTTTTTCCTATACCTACATGGGAGGGTAAGGGATAAAGGATCCCAAACAATGGTAATCCACAACAAAGCATTCTTGACATCATCTTCAGCTTTTGCATAGTGAGCTCTTCATCTGATAAGGTTATACCATTGGAGTAGTTTGGGGAGTATCTTGGAGGGCTGGGTGTTGTTTGTTTTGAAACCGTCTTGATCATTCAGGCTGCCAGTAGCAATGAGAAAGTTTAAAAGAAGATTGTGCAATGTGTGGCTTTTCATACATGACAGACATATTTCTACAACACAAAAGGCTGACCTGACACTTCACTACAACATGGCTGAAGTGACATCCTGTTCCCTCCCCATAGGTTTTCCTGTTCACTTTTTACTGCTTTCTTACCAGATTAATCAGCTGAACTAGCTCTAAAAGGAGCCAGGTAAGTGCCAGAGCTTTCAAAGAGAAAAACAGATGATTAGTAAGTGCATTTGAAAGCAGAAGTTTTTTGTACTTCTCATAGATACATGGCATCCTCTAGAATGACATTGCTCCAAAGTTTTGGTGTTGGGTTTTTTGGTTTTTTTTTTATTCTCAATTTTAAATGTTACACATTCTTTTTGGCCATTTTAGTAAATAGGTTTTCTGATAGGTGTGAAAGATGGTCTGAAGTTCCCCTCATTTGCCTCACGACCGTGCACAGGACCGATTTCGGCACCCAGAGGACCCCGATGGGAATTCTGCCCTGCTGGTGCTGGATGAAGACCAAAAATCCTGAGGCCCCTGAGCAGAATTAGGGCCTGCCAAGTGATTGTTGGCAGCTGTGTCTACAGCGACTGCTTTCTAGCAGAGCCTGCCAAGGGGCGAAGCACCCTATATGCTTGCACCGGCTTCGCAACAATAGGCCAGGAGTTTTCCCACCTCTTGGCCAGAAGAACTTGCTGGGGCAACTTTGGTAGCCCCCCCATGGAAAATCCTTCATCTGCTCCACTGCCGCCGTGAGGGATGGAGATTGAAGCCCCCCTACCAAGGACTGAGACTGAGACACCCGTAATTCTGATCCAGGGGTGCTGGCCTGACTGAAGCAGGATGTCTGTTAAGTGTTGCCTGCAGATGTGTTCACTGGACCTAGACTGATTTCCCATAGAAAGCAGTCCTGAACTCACTGCTGCTGTTGACTTATCTCGCTGAGAACATGGACTGTCTGGACCTGTCTTCAATACCTTTTTCCCCCTCACCAATTTCAATAGACATCTTCTGGATTGTATCTGTTCACTCTCAGTCATTGCGATTGACTTCTTCTTGATTGTATCTGTTCCGTTTCCCCCTCAGCAATGGACTAGAATAGAACCTTGAGTCAAGCAAGATTGGAGATCTTCCCGATGTGAATAGGCAAACTCCATTGGCTGGACTACCAGGACTCTGTCCTTCTACCTTTGGTAGCTCTACTCCCTCTCTCTTTCTGCCTCTCTTTTACATTCTTTTCCTTTCGCTAATTCCTTGAAGACATTTGCCGTGGCCGTTCTAGAAAGGTGCATTTGTTTGGATTGATACGGCAATCCATCCCCACTCCGTGTTGTGTTTTGCACTCCAAGATCAGTGAACAAACCATCAGGAGCCACCATTTGGATGCATTTGGAATGCACCTTTCTGGAATGACCACAGCAAATGCGTGGAAGGAATTAGGGAGAGGAAAAGAATAGAGGGGGAGAAAGAGAGAGGGAGTATAGCTACCAAACGTGGAGAGATGCAGTCCTTGTAGTCCACCTGACGGAGTTTGCCTAGTCATGTTGGCAAGATCTCAAAGTCCTGGTTAACTCTATTCTAATCCATTGCTGAGGGGAAAACCAATCTAGGTCCAGTGAACACATCTGCAGGCAACACTTAACAGACATCCTGCTTCAGTCAGGCCAGCACCCCTGGATCAGAATTATGGGTGTCTCAGTCTCAGTCCTTGGTAGGGGGGCTTCAATCTCCATCCCTCACGGCGGCAGTGGAGCAGATGAAGGATTTTCCATGGAGGGGCTACCAAAGTTGCCCCAGCAAGTTCTTCTGGCCAAGAGGTGGGAAAACTCCTGGCCTATTGTTGCGAAGCCGGTGCAAGCATATAGGGTGCTTCGCCCCTTGGCAGGCCCTGCTAGAAAGCAGTCGCTGTAGACACAGCTGCCAACAATCACTTGGCAGGCCCTAATTCTGCTCAGGGGCCTCAGGATTTTTGGTCTTCATCCAGCACCAGCAGGGCAGAATTCCCATTGAGGTCCTCAGGGTGTCGATATCGGTCCTGTGCACGGTCGTGAGGCAAATGAGGGGAACTTCAGACCGTCTTTCACAGCACCCGGTGACTTACGACAGTCTTCAAAGGGTCTTCATCAGCAGTGTTCCGTAGTATCGTTGTGAAGTCTTTAGGACTCGACGTACATTGGTAGCCTATCTGTAGATATTTTCTGGCCTTTCTTGGGTTTTTTCCTGATGTTTTCTTCTGGCCTTTCTTTTTTTTCTAGCCTTTCTTGGTTTCTATTCTGGCCTTTCTTATTTTTTTTTTTCTGGGTTTTTTTGGTGGCCTTTCTGGGTTTTTTTTGTGACCTTTCTTGGCTTTTTTCTTGGGTTTTATTCCAGCTTTCTTGAGTCTTTTCTGGGTTTTTTTCTGGCCTTTCTTGGGTTTTTTTTCTGTTGGTTTTTTATTTTTTCTGGCCTTCCTTGGCTTTTTTCTGGTGTTTCTTGGGTTTTTTCTGGGTTTTTTCCTGGTCTTTCTAGGTTTTTTTCTGGATATTTTTTGGCCTTTCTTATGTTTTATTTCTGGGGTTTTGTGTGGCCTTTCTTGGCTTTTTTCTTGAGTTTTTTCTGGCTTTCTTGGTTTTATTCTTTGTTTTTTTCTGGCATTTCTGGGTATTTTTCTGGTCCTTATTGGTTTTTTTTCTGGCCTTTCTTGGTGTTTTTTCTGGCCTTTTTTGGGTTTTTTCTGTGGCTTTATTTAGGCCTTTCTTGGGTTTTTTGGGGGGGTTTTATTCACGCCTTTCTTGGGGTTTTTCTAGGGCTTTATTCAGGCCTTTCTTGGGTTTTTTCTGGGTTTTTTTTAGGAGCTCTCTTGGGCTTTTTCTTGGCCTTTCTTGGGTAGTTTTCTTGCATTTCTTGAGTTTTTTCTTGGGTTTTTTCTTGCCATTCTTGAGGTTTTTTCTGGGTTCCTTTGTGGTCTTTCTTTGGTTTTTTCTGGGTTTTTTTTTCTCTCGCCTTTCTTGGGTTTTTCTGGGTGTTTTCTGGCCTTTCTTGGATTTTTTTCTTTAGTTTTTTACTGGCAGTTCTTGGTTTTTTTTCTTGCATTTCTAGGGTTTTTTCCTGAGGTTTTTTATGGGCCTTTCTTGGTTTTTCTTGACATTCTTGGGTTTTTTGGGGGGATTTTTCTGGCCTTTTGTGGCTTTTTTTCTGGCCCTTATTAGGTTTTTTCTGGCTTTTCTTGGGTTGTTTCTTGAGGTTTCTTTCTGGCCTTTCTTGGGTTTTTTTTCTGGCATTTCTTTATTTTATTTCTGGCCTTTCAAGGCTGGTTTTCAGGTTTTTTTCTGGCCATTCTTGGGGTTTTTTTTCTCACATTTCTTGCCTTTTTTTCTTGGATTTTCTTCTGGTTTTTCTTGGCTTTTTTCTGGGTATTTTTCTGGCCTTTCTTGGGTTTTTTGTGGGATTTTTTTCCTGGCCATTCTTGGGTTTTCCTTGGGTTTTTTTCTGGGCTCTCTTTGGCTTTTTCTTGGCCTTTCTTGGGTTTTTTTCTGGCCTTTCATGGGTATTTCTTGGGTTTTTTTATGGCTGTTCATGGGTTTTATTCTTGGGTTTTGTTCTGGCTTTTCATGGCTTTTTTCTGGGTTTTGTTCTGGCCTTTCTTAGGTCTTCTCTGGGGTTTTATTCAGGCCTTTGCTGGGTTTTTTCTTGGGTTTTTTTTTTCCTGGGTATTTTTTCTGGCCTTCCTTGGGTTTTTCCTGGCTTTTCTTGGGTTTGTTCCTGGGATTTTTCTTGGGCTTTTTTTTTTTACCTTTCTTGGGTTTTTCCTGGGTTTTCTCTGGCTATTTTTTGGTTTTATTCTGGCCGTTCTTGAGTTTCTTCCTGGATTTCTTCTGGCCTCACTTGGGGTTTTCTCTGGGGTTTTATTCAGGCCTTTCCTGGTTTTTTTCTGGCCTTTCTTGTATGTTATTCTGGCTTTCCTTTGGTTTTATTCTGGCCTTTCTTGGGTTTTGTCTTGGTTTTTTTCTGGCCTCTTTTTTTTTTCCTGTTTTTTTTCTGGCCCTTCTTGGGTATTTTTCTTGCCCTTCTTGGGTTTTTTATGCCTTTCTTGGGTCCTTTTCTGGCCACTTTTAGGTTTTTCCTGGCCTTTCTTGGGTTTTTTCTTGTTTTTTTTCAGGTTTTTTTTCTTGCCTTTCTTGTGTTTTTTCATTGCTTTCTTTCTGGTCTTTCTTGGGTATCATTCTGGCCCTGATTGGTTTTTATTACGCCTTTCTTGGGTTTTTTTTCTGGCCCTTTTTAAGGTTTTTTCTGGCTTTCTCGGCTTAATTTCTGCCCTTTCTTGGATTTTTTTCTGGGTTTTGTTGTGGCCTTTCTTTGGTTTGGTTTTTGGGGTTTTTTTTGTTTGTTTTGTTTTGTTTTGTTTTGTTTCGTTTTCTGGCCATTCGTGGGTTTGTTCCTGGGTTTTTTTCTGGCCTTCCTTGAGATTTTTCTTGAGGTTTTTTGCGGGCGTTTCTTTGGTTTTTTCTTGGGTTTTTTTCTGGCCTTTTGTGGCTTTTTTTCTGACCATTCAAGGTTTTTTTTCCTGGGTTCTTTTCTGGCCTTTCTTGGGTTTTTTCTTCGTTTTCTTCTGGCCCTTATTGGGTTTTCTTCTGGCCCTTATTGGGTTTTTTTCTGGTTTGTTTTTTTTTTTCTGGCCATTCTTGGGTTATTCCTTGGGTTGTTTCTCTGGACTCTCTTGGGCTTTTTCTTGGCCTTTCTTGAGTAGTTTTCTGGCCTTTCTTGAGTTTTTTCTTGGGTTTTTTCTTGAGTTTTTTCTGGCTTTCTTGGGTTTTTTTCTCTGGTTTTCATCGGGCTTTCTTGGCTTTTGTTGTGGCTTTCTTAGCTTTTTTTCTGCCCTTTCTTTGGTTTTTTCTGGGTTTTTTTCTGGTCTTTCTTGGTTTTTTCTTGGTTTTTTTTTTTTTCTGGCCGTTCATGTGGTTTTTTTCTTGGGTTTTCTTCTGGCTTTTTGTGGCTTTTTTCTGGGCTTTTTCCTGGTCTTTCTTGGTTTTTTTCTACGGGTATTTCCTGGCATTTCTTGGTTTTTCCCAGTCCTTATTGCATTTTTTCTTCTTTCTTGGGTGTTTTCCTGGTTCTTATTGGTTTTTTTTCTGGCCTTTCTTGGGTTTTTTTCTGGCTTTCTCGTTAGTTTTTCTGCCTTTTCTTGGATTTTTTCTGGGTTTTGTTTTGGCCTTTCTTGGGTTTTTTCTGGGTTTTTTCTGGCCTTTCTTTGTTTTTTTCCTGCCTTTCTTGGGTTTTCTTCTGGCCTTTTTTGTGTTTTTTCGTAGGTTTCTGCAGGCTTTTCTTGGGTTTTTTCTTGGGGTTTTTTCTCTCCTTCCTTGGTTTTTTTTCTCGCCTTTATTGTTTTTTTTCTTGGGATTTTTCTTGGGTTTTTTTCTTACCTTTTTGGAGTTTTTCCTGGGTTTTCTCTGGCCTTTCTTTGGTTCTATTCTGGCCATTCTTGAGTTTTTTCCTGGGTTTCTTCTGGCCTCACTTGAGGTTTTTTCGGGCCGTTCTTGGGTTTCTTCTGGGGTTTTTTTCTGGGTTTTCTTGTGTTTTTTTCCTTGGGTTTTTTTTCAGGGCTTTCAGGGCTTTTTTTCTGGCCCTTATTAGGTTTTTTCTGGCTTTTCTTGGGTTTTTTCTTGAGGTTTCTTTTTGGCCTTTCTTGGGTTTTTTTTCTGGGATTTCTTTAGGTTTTTTTCTGGCCTTTCAAGGTTTTTTTCTGGGTTGTTTTTTCTGGCCTTTCTTGGGTTTCATCTTGGTTTTTTTTTTTCCTTACCTTTCTTTGGTTTTTTCTTGGGTTTTTTTCCTGGTCTTTTTTTGGGTTTTCTCATATGTTTTTTTCCGACTTTTCTTGGGTTTTTTCTTGGGTTTTTTTCCTGGCTTTCTTGGGTTTTTTTCTGCCTTTCTCGGAATTTTTCTGGGTTTTTTCTGGTCTTTCTTTGGTTTTTTCTGGGTTTTGCTCAGGCCATTCTTGGTTTTTTTTCCTGGTTTTTTTTCTGGCATTTCTTTAGTTTTTTCTGGCTTTCCTGGCTATTTTTCTGGGTTTTTTCTTGTCATTTTTTGGGTTTTCTGGGTTTTTCTTTCTGGTCTTTTTTGTGTTTTATATCAGTTTTTTTCTGGCCATTCCTGTATTTTTTTCTTGGGTTTTTCCTGGCCTTTCTTATGTTTTGCCTTGGAGTTTTTTCTGGGCTCTCTTGGGCTTTTTCTTGGTCTTTCTTGGGTAGTTTTCTGGCTTTTCTTGAGTTTTTTCTTGGGTTTCTTCAGGGCTTTCTTGGGTTTTTTCTGGGTTTTTTCTTGGGTTTTTTCTTGGGTTTTTCTTGGGTTTTTTTCTCGCCTTTCTTAGGTTTTTTCTGGGTTTTTATCTGGTGTTTCTTGAGTATCCTTCTGGTCCTTATTGGTTTTTATTACGCTTTTCTTGGGTTTTTTTTCTGGCCCTTTTTGGGTTTTGTTCTGGCCTTTCTTGTGATTTTTTTCTGGCCTGTTTTGATTTTTTTTCTTGTTTTTCTTGGGTTTTTTTCTGGCTTTTTTGGCTTTTTCTCTGCCATTTCTTGGATTCTTTCTTTGTTTTGTTTCACCCTTTCTTGGGTTTTCCTTGGCTTCTTTCTGGTCTTTCTTGGTTTTTTTTCCTGGGTTTATTTCTGGCCTTTCTTGGATTTCTTTCCAGAACACCGTGCAGCTCTTCCCAATTCTATTTTTCCCTCGAATTATTTTGTACACAAATATTTTTACACAGTCTTCTAATAGTGGCATGTTACTACTGGGATAGAGTATTGCCCTGCCAGCATTGGAATCGACTCGATTGTAGTTGTGTTCAAATTTGCTGATGGGACAAGGTTTTTTTGCTGCACACACTTCAGCAAGCAAGAGAACTTCTTAGTCTTTAGATGCTATGAGTCCCAGAAGAAGATGAGTTAGGTGATGACACGCCTTGCATTCTGAAGAGAGATAAAAAACTTATTTCTGCGGTCACACCCTCTTGGTGGAGAAAGTGTGCAGAGGGCTTTGAAGCAGCACTTTCACCCTCTTTGCATTCACTAATAAATCTGAGATAGAGCTTGCCCCAAGGTTTGTGCAAAAATGCTCTTTTGATGCAACTGTTAACCAGACAATATCTCTGGGAAGATTTGCAGTGGCAGAAAGCAAGCCCTTCCTGGGAAGTCTGCTGAAACGGTTCAGACATTATTCTCATTCACTGTTGCTAACCTCTGCTGTCTAGCTGTCAGGTAGGTTTAGGATCATGTTGAAATAATTCTAAACAATGTATTGATGCTGCAATATTGAGCAAACATAGGTATTTTCCATAGGTGTCAGGGAAAAATATTTCTATTGGTAAAAATGAGTTTAATATAAAAAAAGTAACAGCATGGTAGAAAAAAAATTACATCAATAGATGGCCAGAATTCTTA
>VZSJ01043814.1:0-13307 GCA_013398405.1 Pheucticus melanocephalus | reverse complement strand
CAGCTCCCCCAAGCCATCCCGAGGTGAGCGAGCGGCGGGACCGGGGGCCGACGGACGGGCCCGGTAGGGAGCGAACTCCGTTCCCCCGGGGGGCGCGGGGGGGGGGCCGTGTCCTGCGGCGGCGCAGCCCTGGGATCACCCCGCATTCCCCGGCGCCT
Organism: Pheucticus melanocephalus; assembly: GCA_013398405.1. Classification (NCBI taxonomy): domain Eukaryota; kingdom Metazoa; phylum Chordata; class Aves; order Passeriformes; family Cardinalidae; genus Pheucticus; species Pheucticus melanocephalus. Next base: position 13,149 of record VZSJ01043814.1, on the reverse strand, counting down.
CCGGAGCCCAGGCGGTGCTGGAGGATGCGGCGGAGGGAGGCGCCGGCCTGACCCGTTGCTTGGGGCTTTACTAGCGTGTGCCTGTGCGTGTGTTTCAGGACTCCGGAGAAGCCAATGCCCAGGTTGGAGAGCTGCGCCTGGAGCTGTTCCTGCACTGCCCGAGGAAGGCACAGGAGCCAGCTGGGGGGCACGGCGGCGGGGCTGGCCGCCAAGGTGGGCGAGATGCTGAGCTCCTCCGTGCCGAGCCCCTCGCTGGCGCTGGTGGGTCGCGGAGCTCGCAGCCCCAGCACCTCCAGCGCCGGCAGCACCGCCAGCAGCACCAGCAGCACCTTGAACTGGAGTCAGCACCTGGTGCAGAGGAGCGTGGTGCTCTTCGTCGTGGGTGCTTTCATGGCCCTGGTGCTGAACTTGCTGCAGATCCAGCGGAATGTGACTTTGTTCCCTGACGAAGTGATTTCTACTCTCTTCTCCTCCGCCTGGTGGGTGCCCCCGTGCTGCGGCACAGCAGCAGGTGAGTCGCTGACCTCCACGGGTGGTTTGGGTTTTTCCTCATCCTCGTGGAGGAGGAGAGGCGGTGGGGCTGAATGCGTGACCCGTGCGCGCGGGAGCCCCGCATTCCCATCCGGCAGCGAGTGATGCGAGCTCGGGCTTTTGGGAGGATGCGCTCCCGGCTTTATCCCCGCGTGTCCCAGGGCCGGTTTTGAGCTGGTGCGCTCTGAATGCGGGTGAAGCGGGGGGTGTCCCTGGCTGGAATCGGGGCTCGGGCTCGGGGTGACCGCGGCGTTCCCGCCGCTCCCCGGTGCCGCCCGCCCCGCGCGGGGCTCCCGCGCTGCCCCCGCCCCGCGCGTCCGCCTGTCGGCCCCGCCCCCCGGCGCCCATTGGCTGCCGCCGAACTGGTGAGTGGCGGGCGGCGCTCGCCATTGGCTGCGACCGCGACTGGCCACGGGCTGGGCCACAACAAGGAAGTCACGTGCGGCGGCGCGCGCGGCCCTGTCACCGGCCCCGGGCCCCACCGAGCCCCGACCGAGCCGTGTCACCGGCCCCGGGCCCCACCGAGCCCTGTCACCGGCCCCGGGCCCCACCGAGCCCCCACCGAGCCCTGTCACCGGCCCCGGGCCCCACAGAGCTATATCAACAGCCTGAGCCTCACCGAGCTCTGTCACTGGTCTGACCCCCACCCCTGTCACCAGCCCGAGCCCTGACACCAGCCCTTCTACTGTAAATTCATTGCTGAGGCTTCGAATTTGTTCTCAAAGACACGTGTACAAACGAGCTTGTGCTACTCCTACCAAAAAGTCTAGAAGTGAGATGCTTTATTACCTATGATCTAGTGACTTAAAATAACATGATGGTGTTCTACCAGGCAATATATGGGGCATGGTAATCAGTTTAAAAAGTGACTGGTCTAGCCCCTGCCCGGTGCCCCTTGCTCACTGCCCCTGCTCCGTGCCTTCTTGCTGTCCCTTGCCCCTGTCACCTGTCTGTCCCTTGCCTGCTGCCCCCATCACCTGGTTGCCCTCAGCACCTTGCCTGCTGCTCCTGTCACCTAATCATGCCCTGTCTCCTGTCCCTGCCACCTGCCTGGCCCCTGCCTGCTGTCCCTGCCTGTCACCTGCCTGTCCCTTGCCTGCTGCTGGGCACATACCACAGAAGGCTCAGGCCATGGTGTGGTTGTCACAGCAGCTGGCACACGCTTTGTAGTTTATCATTCATAAACCCCCCAGTCTGTGTCTAGACAAAGTTTTGGTGAAGGGTTGGAGGATTAAAAAGGAGTTAAATTTTAGGAAATAAACCCACTGTAATGGTTTTTAATTTGCATTGAAAATACTTCAAATAACTCCTGCATATTTTTGTTTGATGCAGTTATGTGATGTCTGTTTGTATCACACAGTGAAGGAGGTGTGAATGATGAACCATAAACTCAAATGAATAATGGACTGTGTTCATTACTGGATGAACATTAAAGGATGGTTAAAGGATGAACATTAAAGGTTGGCCTGGGATATTCTCCAGTGAGAGTTCTCATAGTCCTGTCACAGTTGGATTAAACTTCGGAATTTAGCTGTTATCATAAGGCAAGAGTCCTGGAAGCTGGCATCAGAGCAATGAAGCTGTTTCAGAACATATCTGTCTTGGAACTGTATGTTCTGTAGCCTTCTTAACATAGCATTTATTACTCTTAGGATTTTAAGGGGTTAAAGAAAAAAAGAGCAGGAAAGGGAAGTTGCACTCAGTAAAAGCAGCATGTCTAACCCTGGAGTTGGTGACAACTCAGGGAGTTGCAATGCCAGCAACTGAGCTAACACTAGCCTATGTTTTTCTTCTGCAACCAACTTTCAGACTGATAAAGGCTGAAAAATGCTTTGTGGAGATAAAAACTTTGTCTGGTTAATTGTGTGAGTAGCTATTTTTTCTGATATAAATAGACTGATGGCAGCTGCTTGTTTAAGTTCAGCTCTGCTTCTGCTTGGTATCGAAATTCATCTGACATGGACAGGAGCCCTGGGCTGACTTACAGCACAGCAGAAGGAGAGAAAGCAGCTCTGCTAATAAACTTTTAAGTCCATGCAAATATTTAATACAGGGCCTGATTCACAGCTGATGAATCATGTGCATAAAGCTGTCAGCCCTGCACGTGAGCAATGAACACAGATTCCACTCCTGGCAAAGCTTTTATTGTGCTTTGCTTTTATTGGTACAAGCCTTTGCTCAGGATGTCAAATGACAAATCTCTTTAAACAAAAGGAGCTTCAAGTCAGATACCTTAACAATGCAATATATATTTAAAGGTTCAAAGAGTTGGGCTTTTACTTCTTTAAAGTAGAAAAGGCAGGTAATAATTGTGTTTTCTTCATCAGGTTTACAGCAGTGTCATGAGCACCTTGCTGCCTTCTCAAGCACTTTCATGCCAAGCTAATATTTAGTAATATTGGAGTAATCTTTGCCTGGCAGCTGGTGCAAGTGTTGTTCCTTCTCTTGCAGCTGTGGTTGGCCTGCTGTACCCGTGCATCGACAGCCACCTCGGGGAGCCGCACAAGTTCAAGCGGGAGTGGGCCAGCGTCATGCGCTGCATCGCCGTGTTCGTGGGCATCAACCACGCCAGCGCTGTATCCTTCAGCTAGGGTTTGCTCCCTGGGCTTGCTCTGGGCTCAGCAAACTGGCTCTGCCACTGTCTGGGGTCTGGGGGAGGATTGCCAAGGTAAGGGTGGTGCTCCTGGCAGAGAAGGTCTGGGATGTAGGAATGGGCCCCCTGTTGACAGAGTGACAAAACTCTCCTTTGCCTCCTAAAAGGGGAAAAAGGCCCAGAAGTTTCTCTCCTCAATTAGGTAAAAAAGACACCTCAGAGGACCTGGGGGACTTCACCTCAAACTTAAGGATAGCCAATTGGAGAGGAGTCAAAAAGTTCTGCCTAAGAAATTCATAGAAAAAGAAGAGAACAAAGGAACTAATTGCTTTTGTGGGGTGTTTTACCAAGAGCAAGAACCTCTTGCACCTGGCTCGGGTTTTCTCTGTAAAGAGTTTTGTTATTTTGCCTTTTATTAAAACTTTCCAACACTACCACGGAAGCCATCCTGCTGATTTTATGCCTTCTAAGGTAGCTGAGCTATCTTGGGTGTGGTATCAATCTCCAAGAGCCTGTAAGACCTAGCTCAAAGAGACCATATATGACTGTGAGACCTGCTGTAGGCTGCAGTGGCCACTGTAAGATGTGTAACACAGCTCATTTAAAGTGTTATGGGAGGGGAGAGGGGTTGACATTGTGGTATGTCTTGTATAACTGCAAGCATCACAATGTAAGCTGTGTTGTTTTAATCTATATCTTGTCTACATCTAAAAGCTAACACAACTAACTAGTGATGTGATAAGCACAAAATAAAAGTGTTCTTTATGTTAAAAATATGGTGGCTTGAGGAGAAAACCTGGGTAATCCAGCTCACTTAGGTTACTTGAGACAAAAATCCATCAAAGTTAAATGTTTCAAAATGTAGCCTATTCTCTGGATGCTCAGTGTGGCAAAAATTGATGTTGACTTTGCAGTTATGCTCCAGTCAGAGTTAACAAGAGCTGTGATTGCTTGTCAGGTCTGAAAACCAAATCCTAAATGTATTGTGTTTAAAGACAGAGAATTGTGCTCACTTTCAGTTTGAGTTCTCCCTTGTTCAGTTTCAGCAACAGGATGTCTACAGACTTAAAAAGAACTGTCCTTAACATCTTTTTCCAGAAATTAGACTTTGCAAACAACATCCAGCTGTCCCTGACTCTGGCAGCCTTATCACTGGGGCTTTGGTGGACATTTGATCGTTCAAGAAGTGGTCTGGGCCTTGGAATAACAATAGCCTTTGTAGCAACACTGATAACCCAGTTTCTTGTATATAATGGTGTTTATCAGTAAGTCAGTTTCTAAAATACTACTTCAATTCTCTTATCTTAACTGAAAGCATGGGTGCACATGAACTGGAATTTAGTTGTTAATATATTTAGCACATTCTTGTAAGAAGATGTTTTGTTTGTCTAAGGTAGTGGTCCAGTTGTTCCAAATGCCCAGACTGAGAACTGTGGGTGGAAGGTGGGGAGCATTGGGATTGGGATGTGTGTTGAAATGGTAACACCTGAGAAAACTGGACTTATACTGGCTCTCAGCAGAGTGAATTTCTAAACTTTACTGGCTAGAACAAGGGCATTTAGAAGCTTGTGAAGTTTACAGACTTAACTTGGTCTCCCAGTTTCCATCTCCTTTGTTGCTGCTTTTTTTTTTTTGTTTTTGTTTAAGCCCAGGGGGAGAATTCTGTAGCGTCTGGTTAAGAGCATGTAAGATGATGAAAGTTACTTGTCTCTAACTTTCTAACTTGTTCCTTTTTCTTCACTAGGTATACATCCCCAGATTTCCTTTACATTCGTTCTTGGCTTCCATGTATATTTTTCTCAGGAGGTGTGACTGTAGGAAACATAGGACGCCAGCTGGCTATGGTAATTACTGCATAATTAGTAGTTTCCTTAACAATCCAAATGCCTTCCATTGTTGTTAGTCCAAGAATAAACTATGCCTTGAAGGGTATGACTCACAAACTGTCAGAGTTAAATAGATGTATTCCTAAGAGCTGAACTGTAAGCAGACAACCTGTGTTGCCAGTAGAGTGGGTATTGTCTTAGTAAGTGTTTGAATATCTTTTGTATTTAACTTTTTCCAGTGGCAGCCTAAATAGGACTGGAATCAGTACATTGCTCCTGCTCCATCAGTATTTATAATTAACATTTAGGGTAGCTGGAGAACTGAGACACTGCCGGGCTTTCTCTAATTATTCATGCACAAAAGTATATATAGGGAAATGTCCCTATATAGCATCAAATTCCACTGCTCCAAAATCAAATATTCTCTTGCTGGTTACTTCAGACATGATTCAAGTATCACTCCATATGTAAAGGGATAATATAAATTGCTGTCTTGTTTGCCAGGTTCTTAAGGAATTATTTCCTTGTGGCACACTGAAGAGTAAACCTGGCTGTGTGTTTGCACATCAGCCTAAAAGGTGTTCTAACACCAATGGATAATAATAATTAATATTGTGTTGATTTAACTTCTGTCTTCCTTGCTATGTAAGTCCTGTATCCTGGAAAACACCCTTCAAGTTAACTTTCCTGTGGTTTAGGTGTCTTCAATTTTTACTGAAGGAAGGGCATTTGAGGTTTTTTAAAACACAAGTTCACTCCTCCCCTTTTAAATCTCACTGATGCATACAATCAGCATTTGGGTTTATTTAGAACTACATTTATGGAGGGAAGAGGCAGCATAATTTCTTTTTTTAAATTTGCCACTCACATCAAGTGGAAACCATACATTAACTGAATTCTGTTGAAGCTTTGGTATTGCAGCAGAGTCTCAAAATAAAATTGCAGTTGTTTTTATGCTACAGTTCTGTATTTCACACAGTGCTTTCCAGTTGCTCTGCTGCTCCTTTTAGAAAGCAAAGAGCTTAAACTAGAAAGAGCTAAAATGAATTTAGACACACAGAACTTTTTTCCTTTGCTATTGTTTCACCTGGCATCTCACCTGAGTGTAGTTAAAATCAGCCTGGATCCTGCAGCCTGCAGCTTGTCATCTTTCTTATAAAGAAAGGGGAAAGGTGGCAATGCAGAGTTTTGCATTCTGGTTATTTAGAGGTGTCTTCTCATATGTTTTACATTGCTATTACTTAGTCAGGAAAAACTTGGGGAAGTGCAACATTTTCATAGAAACACTTCTGCAAGTCATTGTGAAGCATTGTGTGCTGGAATTCCCAAGAAGCAGAGTCTGTAATTCAGTCAACCACATCTTTCCTCTATAGAGGTAATTCAGAAGTCCCAGTCTGTTTTGTCAGCCATTGTGGTTGTGGCAGGAAGATGGAATGTAGCATTTTTTAACCCATACTTGAATTAAACAGTTATTTCTCTGGCTATATTGTGCTGCAGCCCCTGAGCTCTTGGCTGCATGTGACAGATATTTCCAGGATAGAAGGTGGCACCTGTGGAAATGAGTCAAGTTGCTTTGCTTCTTCCTCAGCCCCTGTCTAGATTTTCCAGTTAGAAATGAAAAGTGAAATGAAAAGTGTCCCTGAGACATCTCCTGCCATGCTGATAAATGTTAGCTGGGAGATCCTTGCTGCTTTCCAGTCACTGCATTTCAAGGGAGCTCCCAAAGTGCAGTGTGACCTTTACCAAACCTGCTGTCAGCAGAGACTTTGGGGTTTTGTTTGGCTTGTTGGGATTTCTTTGCCACCAGCTTGAGGATGCAGTCCAATGTTTTCTTTTAGTAGGTTTTATAGCAAAAGAAGAGGTGAAGGTGCTGCTGCCATCAGTTCTTTCTGCTCATTCTGACACCTAGAGTTGCTCAGTCGGTGCTCATCAGCTGGGTTAAGTGGGTGGCAGCACTTCATTTTTGAGCTGTAAACATCTTTCTCAGCATCTGACAAATTAGGGTGGTATTCAGAACTTGGGCCTCACAAATATCTATTGTGTACTAGTGCTAGAGGCTGGAGAACTGAGAATGCATTCAGTACTTGAAAATATATTTGCATTTTGACCTTAGAAAGAGAACAAGTTACAAGCTTTGTTTCAAAGAAAAATGGGTTAAATATCTTATAGTGACATATTACTGCATTCCATACTAGAAAAGAGAGTTAGGAAGAAATGAGTAAGGGCGTAATACCAGGCTTTGGCTGGAAAATAAAGTAGCTTGTGGTTAAAGGCAATTTGAAAAAGGGCTGTTTAAACTGAATTAATGTCCGTTAAGTGAAGCATTCTTCTGCTAAGAAATAAACTGAGATAGAGAGGAAAGATAACAAAGTCTTATAAAAAGCAATGCAATTGGCAGATGGATTTTTCAGATGCACTGATTGAGGCAACAAACACCCATAGTGATTTTTTTTTTTTTTTGTCCACAGTTAGGGAGCACGTCCTTGTTAAGCTTTTAAAATAAGCCATGCTCTCTAGGTCATTGTCAGCCTAACTGGAGTTACTTTACTATTTAATGATTGAAAATACTGCATAATGTAGTCACTTATCAGATGGCATTAAAACCTAACATGTGTTTGATGTTTTTTGTCCATAGGGTATTCCAGAGAAACCACACAATGACTAAGCCTTTGAAGAAGAATACCCGGTGCCAGTGTGAAAGCAACTTTATGAATATGTGTTCCTTTCTAAAACTGAAGATTATTTAGAAGAAATAATCTCTTTATGGGCTCACTGCACAAATGACTTGTGGGGAAAAAAAAAATTATCCACTCTTAGAATAGCCAAGTGAAATTTAACTGCTTATCTTGAAATCTTACCCCGATTTACCACATAAGCATTTGCATATGGCTGTTCTCTGGAAGAGTTTAACACCAAGTGCATACAACTGTTCAGGCTAAGTGGCAGTTTTCCAAGTATTAGATTCCACTGTAAGTTATTGAATCAGCTGCCATGTTTTAAAGCCTTGAAACTGAAATTTAATTACAAGCTCTTGTATCAGTGCCCAAAGGAAGTAGATCGATGGTGCTTAACAATGATGAAGTATGGTTTAATAGGAATAGTATTTATCCAAATCTTTAAAAAAATAGGGTTATTTAAAAATAAGAGTGATCAGGACAGATTAAAGGCATTGCACTAATGCTTTTAGGAGTCTTATGAAGGAATCATGCCCTTACTTGTAATGCTGCATTAAGTTTCTGTCTTTGACGGTGGAGAGGGTTTGAGGGATGACAAGTTGGAAGCCTTAGTTTGGAATTTCTAAATTACTTCAGTATGAGAAGTGAGCACAGGAGACAATCTTGTTCAAATGTGAACCTTTATCAAGAGATTCCAACTGGAAATTTCATTACTCCTGAGGCTTGCAGTTAGATTTGCAAGAATCAAGCTCTGGCCACAATTCAGTAAGAATTCTCAGTGTGTGTGACTATGCCTGCTTAATATTAGACTCCTGCTTCAGTGTCTCACCAAAGGACATCTTAAATATCTCAAATGTCTGATGTCACTGAAAAACCATGCATTTCATGTCAGTGCTTAGCCATGGAGCATGTGTCCCCAAGTTCTTTGATTTGTCATTTCCTCCTAGAGCTGTCCTTTGAATCCGTGTTTGGACTGAAATGATTAGAAACAGAACTGGGCCTCAAATGTGATTTAAACTGTATGTGAAGAACAGCAAACAGCTTGTTTTCTCAGTTCAGTTTCTGAAAGAGATCACTACTTGTTTTTATACAACCCTATAGAACTTGCAATCTGTGATTGCCTTCTTAAAAACAAAAAGTGCTTATGTCACTACATTAAACATTTGGTGTTTCTTAATACATAGTTCTGGTGAGCACAACGTATTCATTTGATAGCTTAGGCCACAGGAGACCTAAATAGCAAGTATTAGGTCTTAAAAGTTTAAAAGTTGAAGTGCAATGTACAGTAAGTCTGAGCCTCGAGTTCTCTTCAGTATCGATCATTTCTTATGAGAGATTAAAGAGAAAAGGGTTCTGAGTTCATTTCAATGCTGCATGGAGTCAAATGGAGCAATAATTTATTTAACTAGTAAAGCTAGTTTTGTTGTATCTTACATTGAACCCAAATTTTTAGAAATACTCCAATTTTGTGGTTATGGTGTACTTGTAAACTTTTATGGATTTGCCTTTTTGTATTATGCAATTTTTTTTTTTTTGTTGTGTTCTTTTCCAATCTTACATGGCTTCAGTTATAGTTAGAGGCTTCAGTTAAAGGTTGAATCATCAAAGCAGAAGTTGAGGCCTGGTCTCTGTTCTGGCTGTTTTCACTCTTCTAAGGGAATGCTAGCAACAAAAGTTTAGCACAAAGTCTGTACTACAGAGCAGAGCCCAATTCTAACCTTACCTTGGTGTAAATCAAGAGTAATTTCATCGATATAAGATCCTTCCTCAAATGTTCAAAACCTAATAATCAAATTTTATAGAACTACTTGAAGAGATTGGGACAGGTTCAGCTCAGCTGTTTAAGGAGCTGCTCCCTTACTGGAGATACAGCTTTGTAACCATCTTGAAACCCATTTCAAAATGTTATGAAACCAGATGTAAGTAAAGCTGGCAGTGATCTTTATGGATATTTGATAGAGAAGTATCTCAGATTTATTTGTAAAGACTGAAACTAAATCTGTACCTTTAGAAATAATACAGCCAAAAACATAAGTCAAAAGTTCATTTTTTGCCAATACTTCTGAGTATCTTAACCAAAGTGATATAAGTTTGGAAGAGGTGGGGAGGGGAGTGAAGAAAATTTGCACTATTCTGAATTTGAACACTTAAATTCTCATTCTTACTGGTAAGTTTTCAGCGGTGTGTTTGGTTTTACACTTTTTTTACTATTAAAGTTTTAAGATCAAACCATGTTTGCCTTGGACTCTCTGTGCTGGCATTATGCAGGAATCTTTCTTGAAAAGGACAGTTGTTATGGTTGCATAACAAATGTTCAGTCATGCATATGCAGTGGTTAAAAAAAAAAAAAATCCTAAACTGAACTTGGCTAGATCAGCTTCAGCAGGGGTTGTACAGTTGAAGAAAAACAGCCTTGCTATTGTATAGCAGGAAAGCAGAGTAAGTGTGTTGTGGTTTTGTGCCTTAAAGTACAGAATCTTCCTGCCATTGTCTTCCAAAATGCTGAAATTATAATCTAAAACAAAATATGGAGGGGGCAGGGTAAGCATGCAGATTCCTGCTGTGGTTTGGTTGTGTGCAGCAGTGATTACTTAAAGTCTGAAGCATCTTGAAGGGTGCAAGCTAAGAATGAGCTACTAAGGCTAAGCAACTCTAATAGCAGCTTGCAAATTCTAACCAGAAGTCTTCAATTTTACTGCACTTAGACACATTTTGCTGCATTTTCAGTGGAAACAGTAGAATGACTTTTTGGTCAGTTTTCAGTTGGCTTAGCTGAAGAAAGCTTCATTAGGAATTTCTTATCTATTTTAGCTTGAATAGCCTATGTTTAACTTCAGTGTAGCAGCTGAGGAGGTAAGTGTTAACAGCTCCAATCTGATGGCCCACATTCTCCAGGTACATTGATTTCCCTGAAATTGCACTCAAATTTTGTGAAAAGGAATTAAATCTATATTTTTATATATGTGAATATCTATATATATTATATATGTATATATACATATATATTTTATAAATATATATATATAAAATGTTATGAGACACAGCCTGGTCTTGGAGAACTAAAGCATGATGGTCTCCTTTTGAGTCAGGAACAGGTGTACAAAGTTTATAAAGGAAAAAAAAAAGCTGCTCTTCCCAGCAAGTGGGATGATTTGACGTGTGCATATTCCTGCAGATCCATCCTGTGGCTTGTGCAGCCTTTGGCTTTAATCATGGGGATTTGCAGGTGCTAAATTAGCCACAGGAGGGCCCATGGTCTGTTCTCTGAATGCAGCAGGAACATATTGAGATGAATAATGAAATTAGGTCTCAATTGCCTTTACTGCACATCAGAGTAGCTCCAAAATTCATGAGAACAAAGCATTACATGCTGGACTAATTGAACAAAGCATATAGGTGAGAGCTTTTTGAGGGTTCTGTCTTGGAAACAGGTGAGAGCTGTGGGTGATAGTGGGTTCTTTCAGCTAAAAGGCCAAGAAGAGCTCCTACAGGTAGATAATGATGATTTCTCTGAGCAGTGAAATACCTGAGGAGCTGCCCCTTGCATAGTTTGGAGTCACCTCCCTGTGTTTAAATTCTTACATTGTGCAGTGATAATGTTGTGCCTTCATGAGCTGCAGATGGGGACAGATGAATTTCATATTCCATAAAGCCCTGTGTGAGGCTGGCTGTGTGACAAGAGAGTCTGTAGACTGTGATGGTGCTTCTGGCCTGCTCCAGTTAACTTTCAAACACAGAATTCAAAGTACATATGATAATTCCTACAAATAATGCATTACTACCCAAAAACACATAAAAAATCAGAGCTTTACTGAGTTTTAGTCAGTGAAACAGCCTCCTCTAGTCTTTATACTGGCTTCATCACCCTTCAGACCTCATCTTCCTCTCTGCCACCCCAACAGGGGCTTGAAAGGCACCAGGTACCTGTTCTGGATCTGCACTCTGCACATTGCACTCCCTGCACTTTTCATTCTCAGATGTTACTCAGAACTTATTCAAGGATTGTTTTTTTTTCCTGTTTCCTTGCCGGTTTCTGTCAGAAACTCCTACAATAAAAAGTCAGCCTGCTGGAAGGACCAGCATCCCCCATCTCAGTACCTGGGGGAGGGAGCAAGCAAGGAGCTGTGCTGTTCTGCAGAACTCTGCCTTGTTCTGACAATTGCATTTGGGGAGGTGAAGTTTTATGTTTAAAACAATCAAAACAACCCAAACAAACCCAAAGTTTTTCTCACCTGGCTCAGAAGAGCAGCTTTGCAGTGCCAGCTGTGTCCCTGCCATGTGGTACTGGACGCTGCAGGGGTTTTGAGCAGCAGTCCCTGGAGATGGGATAACTCTGGATCCCACAAGCCATCACTCAGGTTTTAATGCCAGCACCTCTTGTGCTGCTGCTGTTACAAAAAGCAGCTGCTGGTGAGTTTAATGCTGGGCATCACTTGAACAGATGTCATCCAAAAGCAAGAGAAGCTGTCTGTGATCCCTGATCACCCTGGTGTGCAGCTGATGGCCCAGGCTGGAGGGGTCTGTGCTGCTGAGCTCCTGCACCAGGACCCTGTAGCACAGAGCCTGGGCACTGTGTGGGGCTGTGCTGCAGGGATGAGCAGCTGGATCTGATTTCCCCAGGAAATCTGCTGCTCCTGGGCTGCTGGAAGAGGTGACACAAGCTGGTGTAGGAAGAAGGTGCAACACATCCCTGCCAGCATCAATTAACCCACTCCAAATTTTGCCCTGCAAGGATCAGACAGCATAGTCCAGAAATCTCAGGAGCTGCAGAGGACATAATCCCCAGGAATACAGACACTGCTGACATACCCAGCTCTAGTAAAATAAACAGGGCGAAAATCAAAACTCCAGGGGCTCTTTGGGCACCAGAGACCTTGTCCAGACAAGCAGAGCTGATTTATTTCTGCGCAGAGCTCTGCAGCGGGGAAATTCTTTGCAACATTTCTCCTTGCTTGGCTGAAGCACACAGACAGTGCAGTCAGTGACAGCCTCACCTCAGAAAGGATTCAAACACAGCTGAGCTGAGGTGCAGCACAGGTGAAGTCAGTGGGGCTGGAGATGTGCTGAGCATCACGAGCAGCTCCAGGGCTGGAGCTCTGCTCCCAGCCATAGCAGGGCAGCAGAGACTGTCACTGCTGAGGGCTGGAGGTCAGACATGAATAATCCTCCTACCAAACCTCCCACAGGTCACCTTCCAAGCACCTTGCTGGAATAATTGAGTAAGAGTGAATAAAAACATCGGCAAAAGAGCCACACTCAGTCATAAGCACCTGAGTTATCAGCTGAGTGGAAGAAGATAGCAATGGTGTCTAACAGCATAACCAATCCTGATCATTTTACTCGGAATTTTAGCAAATTTTTGGTCTTTTCATGCAGAGAAAACACCTGGTATCACCAGGGCAGATCCCGCTGCCATTGTTTAGCTTTAACTTCACCTTTACTCCCACAATTTGTGGTGTTTCTGGGATGGGAGTCCTACCACAGCACAAATGAGTCTGTTCTGAGCACAGATTGAAGGTACAGC
>VZSJ01043812.1:0-13549 GCA_013398405.1 Pheucticus melanocephalus | reverse complement strand
CTGCTGCTGGGCACTGCCCACATCCCCCTGCCCTTTGGGGCTTTGCACAAGGAGCATTTCCGTCATGCCTGCCCTCCCTCCTTCCCTCCTTCCCTGCCGGTGCGGCTGGGAGGGGATCACTGCCCTGCCAGAGCCCACAGCTCCTCCTGCTGGGACCAGAACTCCACCAAAGGGGAAAAACGGGACCTGGCGCCTGGCAAACCTCTGTTCTTGCCTTGATGTCTGTGCTCTCCTGAGATAGTCTAGGAAAAAACTGTTATTCCTTTTCCCATAGTTTTGCCTGGGAGCCCTGTCATTTCAAAGGTATAATAATTTGGAGGGAGGGGCTCATTGTTCTATTGCAGGAAGATTCCCACCTTCCTTGGCAGACATCTATATTTTAAAACAGCACAGAGACACCAGAAAATACTGCCCTTCTATTCCTTGCTTCTATTGGATCTCACAATGGCAAAATGCCCCCTGAGGCAGCAGCAGCAGCAGCCCTGCAGTTCACAGCCTGGAGAGGCTGCTGGGGCAGGCCAGGAGTGAGGGATGCTTTTCTGTTGGAAGGCACAGATCCCTGAGGCTGTGTCCCAGCCCAGGGAACACTCACCAAAGGAGACATCCCCGAAGTCGGGCTCAGGGAGGTCGAAGTGTAAACTCGGTGCAGTGACGCTGCCCCTGGAGGCCGAGGACAGAGCAGGAAATGGCTCGGTTAAAGGAATTGCAAAGGTCCAGCTGTCGTGGCTCGGGGGCACAAAACCTGGGCTCAGGGCACCCTGGCTTTCCAACCAACACAGCACCGTGTGCTCAGCACAGGGCCCTGTGCACAGGGGGCAGCTTAAGCCAAGTGGCAGCAGCCAACAGCCCCTGATGGGCTTTGGGCACAGGGCAGGCAGGAGAAGCCCCCGGGGTGCTGGGGGTCCCATCAAGGACCCTGGACACACCCCCAGACATGGCTCCGTGCCTCAGTTTCCCCATCTGTAATGGCATGGACATCAAGGTGTCCCCAAAAACTTCTGTAAGCAGCCCTTGCAGCCACAGGTTCCCTGCTTTGCTCCTTCTTAGCTGGAACTGCTGTTCCCATGGAGGAGCTTTCTCAGGAGAGTTTGAACCACACAATCATTACAGACAGAGTTCTGAGACATGAATCCAGGGCATTCCCAAACATCCTCTGAAAAGAACAGCAACAGTTCTACCCAGGGGACAGATGAATCCTAGAGGAGAGGACCAGCTTGTCAGCAGTGCACCAGCTGGCACAGCCAGGAGCAAGAGCTTCAAAAAGCAAACTTGGCTGTCCTGAATCTAGCACAGCACCTCACCTGTCCTTGAACTCAGCAGACAGACTCCAAAAGTCACCAACATCCACTGAAATCAGCACTTGAAGCTGCACAACACTCACCAGTTGATTTCATGGTTGATGCCAATCAGTGCCCACTCTGCCTTTTGGTTCAAAATCAAGGAGCAGTGACCTGGGCCTTCTGTTGTATTCACAGGACTGCCCCTGGCTCTGCTCCGCACATCTCAACAAGAGACACCTGCCCTTGCTCAAGGAGAAAGCTGCTTATGCAGAAACACCCCATGACCACTTTGAGGGGTAGACAGAGGAGAATCAATTATTTGATGGTGAAAGATTCCCTCTTGATTTTCAAAAGAAAAAAGCAGCTCTTTTCCCCCAAAAACAAAGCCAGCATCGTTTCTCCACTATGGGCACACCAACTCACCACTTTTCTCTTGCTAAGTAATAATTTCCTTGTTCTTTTTTATCCATCTCCCTAATCTTATTGGTATAATCCAGTGCAGATTGCTTTCATTTCTTTACTGCCTTGAGCCAGTGCCTCCCAACAGCAGCAGCCCAGCTCCAAAGCTGCAGAGCAGCCAGCATCAGCTCTCCTGCTCCCACTCCATTCTCCTGCAGCACATGGCTCAGGCTGGCAGGGACAAGGCCTCACGCTGCTGTGGTGCTGCCTCCCCTGTGATCAGCCCTTCTCCCTTTAGCTGGGCCAGGATTGCCTCTTGCCATGGCACCAGCCCACGGGATGGTTCCAAGTCCTTGAGACAGTTCCTGGTGCACAGTTCCCTGACTCCCACATCAGCCCTTTCCTGGCTGTGCAAAGGAGGCATCAGAGCACTCTACACACAGGAGCTGGGAGCACAGCTTGTCCCCCACAGTATGGCTGGCAGAGGTGAGCTGAGGCTGCTGCTGCCCATCTGGCATGGATTATTAACCCAAGTTTTTACAAACATTGCTTCTGCTGCAGAATCATCCAGGCTGGCCAATCTGCAAAGCCCTGGGGGCTTTTCTGGGTGTTCAGGTGGGACACCTCAGAGCAGCTGCTGCCCAAAGCTGAACCGTCCCACTGCCTGCCATGGCCCAAGGTGTGGTAGTGTTCAGGAGGGTTTCCAGGATGAGAGAGAGACGAGAGCCTTGACTCCATCAGAAGGCTTGATTTATTTTCTTATTATATATATATATTACATTATATTAAAAAGAGAAGGAAGGAAAGGAGAGAAGGTTTCTCCCAAGGCTGCTAAGCTGAGACGAGACAAGAAAGGAATGATAACAAAGGAGCTCTGTCCTCGAGAGCTCAGTCCTTGATTGGCCATTAATGATAAACATACAAGTTGGGCCAATCGCAGATGCACCTGTTTGCATTCCACAGCAGCAGATAATCATGGTTTACATTTGTCGCTGAAACTGCAGCTCTCAGAAATCCTAAGAAAGGATTTCTCATGAAAGATGTCTGCGACACCAAGGCACAGGGAGATCCCTGCAGGGAAGAGTGATTCCAGCTCCCAGGTACCACACAGGGCAGGAGGCAGCCTCACACTAAAGCAATGCCAGGATCGGAGCAGAGATTCAGACCTCAGAAACACCTTTTTTCTCTGCTCCATCCCAAAAGGAGGTAGGTGGGGGATGTCCCAGAGACAGCCATAGATGCGCCCACCCAGCTCCCAGGGTCGTTACTTGATGGTCAGGATGGCAGGCGCAGGAGATCCAGCCACACTGAACTGGAACTGCACAGTCTGGCTCCCACCTGCTACAATGATGCCCTCCTCGAGTGCAAACTTGAAGCAGAAGCCCACCTTGGTGGCTGAAGGGATACAAGTGGAGGGAGCATCAAGAGCTCCTTGGTTCATCAGTTTCACCTGCAGCAGCAAGAAAGCAAAGTGGAAATACATGTGGAACCTTCCCTTCTTGTGAGTTATTGTCTAATGATGCAATGAACACCCAGCAAAGGCAGAAGATGCTTTGTGCTGCTGAATGGCAGAAGTCAAAAGATACAACAGGACAAGTTCTGCCTTTGGGTTTTCATGCAGAGTAGTGGTAACTCCACAGAACTGCAATCACCCCGAGCTTATCCCATGGACACAGAGCAGTGCACCTCTGCTCAGCAGCACCAAGCTCATTGAGAGCTGGCCCTGAGAGCAACATGGGCTGACTGCAGCTGCGCAGTGAATCACCCCAGAGCTGCTGCTGCCCCAGTGAGCACAGCTCCAACAGCACCATCTACTCATTCACCTTTTCCCATACCATGAAACAATACATTGAGAATGAGGCATCAGCATCAAAATGTACAGACAGCATCATCTTTTGGTAAGAAAACTCAGAGTGTCCTTCTTTCCCCAGCCAAGCTTTTGAAAGCGTCTGGCATGATGCAGTGGCTCGTTTTCTACCTCTTCAGTTGCTCTCTCATGAATTTTTTGCGAGCTTGACACTATTGGGGGGGGAGGCAAATAGGTAGAAAAATCCTTTGCTTTCTTCCCAGGAACACTTTTCTCTTTCTAGAGCCAGAGATGTACCAAGGCTGAAGTGTGGTGAGGGACTACTCAGCAATGGAGAGAACTCCCAAGGCTTTCCTGGGACTTGCAGGAATAAGCAGGGAGACTTGACTGGGAGCTGTCTGCAGTGGGCTGAAGCTCAAAGGCAGCCAGTTTGTTGCAGCTGCTTCTGCAGAGCCCAGTCCAAAGGTGCCTTGTGTCTGGCACTGCCACAAAAACCTCTGAACATGCAGCTTTTGGAGCCAGCATTGGTTTCATGGGCCAAGGGGTTGTTTTGCAGGAAGCCTCCCAGCTGATCCCTAAGGAAGGCTGCCCAAAACCAGGGACTGGGGCTTCAGGAACAACAGACACACCTTTCTGACCCGCCAGGTTTGAGCAGTGCATCAAATATTCCCTGCTCACCAGTGCCCAGGCTGGCAGCAATTGCACAGCTCCACCAGGCTTGCTGCTGCCTCAGGAGCCATCAAGATCCATCCCAAGCCCTGCTGCTCACCTCATAGACATGGGGGGTGTTGACAAAAACCTTCCCAAGGTTCAGAGTATGAGAGCTGAGTTCAAGCAAGGGTCCTTGGCCTTCATGTCTGAGCTGCAGGGGCAGCCTGCTCTCACGGCCTGGGGAGAGATGTCCATTGCAGTACAATCATTCCCTCTGTTACACTGGATTTTCCAGGCTGCCTCAGTGCTAGTCCCTGACTCTGAGCTGGATGCAACCAGCTCCTGATGCTGCAGAAGAAGATATGGACCCTTCTCTCCCCTCAGGAGATACCCCTTGGGGCTGACTTCTAATTTCTAACCCAGTCCTCAGGCTGCTTTCCAATTTGAGCCACCAGTTTGCTGAGTTTAAAATATCTCTGGTGACTCGTAGTAACAGGCCAAGGAGTAATGTGTAGAAATTGAAAGAAAGGAAATTTAGCTTAGATATTAGGGTAGAAATTTTTTACTATGAGGGTGCTAAGACACTGGAGCAGGTTGCCCAGGGAAGTTGTGGAGGTTCCAGCCCTGCAAGTGTTCCAAGCCAGGCTGGATGGGGCTTGGAGCTACCTGGTCTGGGGGTAGGTGTCCCTGCCCATGGCAGGGGCCTTGGGAGTAGATGATCTTTAAGGTCCATTCCATCCTTAACACACTGTGATTCTGTGGTTTCCTTCCCATGCACCTACAGGAGCTTTGAAATCTATACAGTGAAGGCACAAAGCTCATACAGAGTTGGGCAATTCCCAAACTCCCTGGCCCAGCAGCACAGGCCTTTGTTGCCCAAGTGCTCCCCTTCTGACACTCAGCACTGTGTTCTATTTCCACAGACTGAGAGCTGCAAGGTGACAACTACCACCCAGGGAGAGAAGCAGCTGCTGGCCAAGGGTGCTCCTTCTACCAACAGCCTGGGCTCAGGGGGGCTCAGCCACCTCTGCTCTGCTGCTGTCTGGGCACTGGGAGGTGATCCAGGCTCAGGGAGACCATTTCTAACTCAGCTCCTACCACCTGATGATGGATCCATGTCAAATGGACCCATCCTGGAGGCCAGGGGCCTGGAGGGGCTTAGTGCTTGTTCACTAAAGCTGTTCTGCTCTGGAGCTCTCTGGCCTTTGAGGGAATGCTGGCAAAGCCATGGCATGAAAACCTCTCCCTGCACTGCCTGGCTTGTTCTGGGATCAGTAACCCACACACAGCATTCTGAGCCCTGGCCTTGCACAGGAGACTCCCTGGAAGCTGCAAGGCCATGGGGGGATGTGCCATGGGGGGATGTGCCAGCACTGCCCTGTTGAGCAGGGACTCTTCCCAGCAGTTCCATGGGAGCCCAGTGGGCTCAGGCTTGCACCATGGCTTCACTGAGGGGGAGAGAAGCAGGGCAAAGGAGCTGCACCTGAGATGCTGCAGTAAGCCACACTTCCATACTCCAGTGCTTCCAGGGGTTTGAAGGTCACCTTGATTTCAGCTGAACAATTCAGCCCGATTTCTCCCTCCTACAGCAGAAAAAGACAGCAAAACATTTCTCTTCAAACTTCACATTGCTTGTTTCAACCACACTCCTGTAAGCCTTTGTTTAGAGCATCAGTGATGAGTGAACAACACAAGGAGCCCAAGCAAACACTCCAAACCCAGCTCAACACAGTGCTGGAAGCTCTCAATGCTCAGCTAATCAGCTCCCACTCTCCGCAATATTCCTGCTGCTCTGACACAAGCTCTTAGTCACATCACACTGCTGTCAGCTGCAGTGGGATGGAACTGCCACTGTGCACTCTTGGCTCTTGGCCTTAGATGGGCCATAGGAGTAACCAAGAGGAGAACATGATCCCCTTCCTTGAAATGCAAGTATTAGTTAACCTGTTTTGAAAGAAAGCAGAGGTTGGGATTACTCTGGGCTTTACTCCAGGATGAGAAGGGATTTTGCACTGTGCAGACACCAGGCATTCATCATCTCTCACAATGCCAGTCCTCAGAATCAGGGCTCAGGCTGATGGGAGCACGTGGCAGTTTACTTGCATCACCAGAAAAGGAAAAGGTTTTCTGTCCCTGTGTGCAGGAGAACTCCAAAGGCCCATTTCAACCTTGCACCCTTGTGTCCAGGCTCACAGATGACACTGGAAGGGACACTCAGAAATAGTGCAAGATGTGCTTACAGGAGGGGATTGGCATTTCTGTCATTAACCTCGGGCTGAATTTGGCCTCCTTTTGCCAGGGAACCATTGCAAGCTTCAGGTCAGTGTGTGAGCTGGCAGTGCTCCAAGAGCCTCTGCTGAGCCCCACGTGTCAGGGGAGCCCCTGCCTACAGTAACTGCTCCCTGTGACACTGCAAGGACACGCACGCAGTGCCTTGAGCTCGAGCCTGGCAGCAGAGCTGGGCTTTGTCAGGCTCCCAGCCCTGCCTTGAGCCTGCAGGGCACAAATGCTTTTAGCAGGGACTCTGCAGCCGCTCCAGAAACTCCATGTCCTCCTGGACAGCACATGGGGCCAGCTGAGGATCTGCCCAGGAACCACAGCCGGGGAAGGGGGCGGGGCAGGGTGCCTGGGAGGAGCAAGAGGAAGAGGAGGAGGAGGAGGAAAATGAGGTTCTCAGCTATCACTTACGATTGGCTCAACGAAAAAAATGTCATGGGAGAACAGTCTTCTCACACCTTTGCCATCTTCTCCTGGACCATGCTGCTCAGGAGGGCAGTGTGATCTCCACAAAAGCCCTTCACCTTCTCTATTTCCTTCTCCTCTGGGAAGTTTTCCTGGGACACCTCTTTGGGCGGCTGCAGCAAACACTGCCTGCAGCCCCAGGGAGAGACAAGGCCAGCAGATAGTTTCATGAGCCACAGATTTTCAGAGAGAAGTGGGAGTGCAGGAGAGCAAAGCACTTGGGGAGGAGCAGCAGCAGCTCCCCAGCAAAGGCCAAGCCCAAGTCACAAGGGTCCCACATGGATCAGAGGATAACTTGCTGTTCACTGGCACAGCAGGGAGTTTTACTCCACACTTGCAAGCTCAGCAGAGGTTTCCAAAGCCAGCATCCCTCCAGAGAACCTCCTGCCTCAAAGCCTCTGCTGCAGCTGAGGGAGAATCCAGCGGCCACCTCAGCTGGCTTTTCCTCCCACTGAGCTGCTCAGGGGAGGCAGAGGAAGATCACAGAGCACCCACTGCAGTACTTCCCTGGCAAGGGGAGACAAAGCTGGCTTGCAGCTACGTGTTGCCAGCATCACTCTTTGTTTCTTCTATTTTGGACCTGCCCTGTTCTCTACTCTGCCTTTCCCAAGATCATCCCAGAGCACTTCCAAAGGAAATTGATGACTTCAGGCACCGAATCCCTTCAGTGATATTCCAGGTTTATATGCAATATGCATAAACAGAGGCTCTGAGAGGGGAAGGGACTTTGTTGTTTAGGAGGGAGACAGCAAACTCCTCTAGAGACCTTTTCATGAGCCAGAGCTTTTTGGCTCCCATCCCAGTACATGGTAGTAGAACGTCCTGAGAGGGAAAGGATCCTGCACTATCTTCTCTCACAAAAAATTCTCCCTGCTCTGAGATCTCAAAAGCTTCTCTGACAGCAGGACATGGGGAGACAACCAGCCCACATGGGCAAGGAGCTTTTGAAGGAACTAAGGGAAAAAAAAAGAGGGTGTATCACCTTTGGAAAGGGGCTGGCAGCTCAGGAAATGTTTAGGGATGTTGCCAGGTCATGTAGGAGGAAGATTAGAGGGACAAGAGCCCAATTAGAACCTGAGGAAATCCAGTCACTGCAATCGACCTTTCCTTCCCAAAATGCCATCCCTGGTTGGAATATAAATGGAACTGGAATGCTGAGTGCTGAGCTCCTGAAGCCCAGGGACACACATCCTAGTGCCAAGCACAGTTTACTTGGCCTAAACCATTCAAAAGCACCAACAACCCCCTGAGGCCACACGTTAAGTTTCAGTCTTGGGCCTGTATCTCACTGAAATGCATCCTTCAAACCAACCTCCTCTTCATTCTTTTCTTCCTTAGCTGGAAAAGCCTTCCACTGGAAGTGGTCTGTGATGTTACTCCTATTTTCAATGAACACGGTTCTGTGGCTTGACATGGTGATGAAAGTCTTGTCAACCTCCACAGAATTTGTGCTCAGCCCAGCGTTGACATCTACAGCTTCTCTGTGGGAACTCAGCACATCACTCCGGATGTCCAGAGTTGCCGAAGACCCCCTTGGGGGGCTCGGAGGACCTGGAATGTTGCCAGAAGCACCTGGTGGCTTGATTTTGATCCATCTAGGGATTTGCCACCTGAGTACGAGGACATGAAAGGCACTCGGGTTTGAATAGTATATTTATAGAGTGAATATGTAATTTTAAGGTCCTGTACAGGGGAGTTTAGATTCCTGTACAGGGGAGTTTAGGTTTTGGTACAGGGGGGTTATGGAGACAAGATGGAGAAATCAAGGCGCGTCTCGTCCTTCTTCTTTCTTCTTCTTGTCATCCCTTTTCGGTGGTGATGTTGGCACTTGGGGATTGGTTTGACACAGAGGTGCACGGTTCAATATGGGTGATTTGTATTGGAAAATATAGGTAAATATGATATACGTAATTTGTATTATATAAAGACGAGACCCCCTCCGAGGCGGTCAGAGTGCCTTTGGCTGCCTTGCTGTACGGACCTCGGCTGGACAGGAGGAAAGTTTTATAGATAAGAGATAATAAACAACCTAAGAATCAAGAGGCGAAGAGTCCAGTCTCTTCCTTCAGAGCGTGGGCTGCCCCAGAACCGCCCCCACACCTCTCAGGGCTGAAGCAGTTCCTGAGACTTCTCCGTGGAGGTATGTGTGGATTCTTTCTTCACCTGGAACAAAGCAAAGGGGAGTCATTGCTCAGCTCATTGGCTGATGGAAGCACAAGGAACGGAGCAACCACAGGGCACAGAAGAAAGTGTCACAGTTTTGAGCTGAATGACCAGTTCTGAGGATTCCTTCTCATTTATCACATCCTGACAGCTCTGTGTGTAGAGCGTGGGGATGTCCTGGGCAGCTCCTTAAACACCTTATTTCTGAGGGTGTTTGTAGAGATCTGGCCCCAAGGTGACAGGATTGTCGGGTGCGGGAAGACTCGGACACTCAATATGAGAGATCAGCAAGCTCCGTTTATTTCAGTAGAGCATCAAACTTTATACATACAATAATAAGCTTATGAATATTCTGCAAGCTAAGCAACCTATCGGTTAAGCTATACCATCAATCTTCCTTATTCTTTCAGGCTTACATTCTCTTTTTCCCACGTCTCTCTGTCTGCTTGTTATCACATCTACCTAGGCTTAAGGACACACTATCTTGCAGGTGCAAAACTCAGCTAAACTATCTTCAGTACTTTTCCAGCTCTGTTCGGCTAACAAGCAAAAGTCTACATGAGCTCTGTCATAAACCATTCCCCACAGAGGATGGACAGGGAGATTGGTCCATGTGCTTCAGTGGTCCACTCAGATCACCGGGATTTCTGCATCCAAGTCCTCCAGGTGACAGGGCTGAGGAGCCCTGTTCAGTCCTGCCTTGCCCAGGGTCTCCCCATGCATCCCACAAGACTCCTGTCTCTCCCGATCCCTTGGATCCCTTGTTGCTGACCAGCAAATATGCCTGGGGGCAGGTGGGCAGCAAAAGGAGGTCCGGAGGAACAAGTGAAGTGACAGCCCCCAGCAGGAGGGGACACAGGTGAGGAAACACAACCAGCCTGGCTCTGCAATGTGACAAACCACTACAAAATGAACACCATGAAAATCATCATCATCATCTCCCTGTCCAAACCCACAGCCACATCAGTCTTGAAATATTTTATAGTGTTCTGATCTGAAAAACCAAGCTGGAGCATTGAAAATCAAATAAAAAAGGGACAAAGGAAAGATCAGTAAGTACAGAGCAGCTTCTACATTAAGACTGAATGGGATTCCTCAGTCTGGAAATCAAATGGGAGATGTGAGAGGTTTGCAACAGCATGAACAGCCTGGGAAATGGGGACAGGGAAAAATTTGTTTTGATTTGTCACAAAAAAGGAACTAGAGGACCTGAAAATGTTGTAGGCAGAAACTACATCTATGTGTAAAGGCCACATAGAAAAAGGGTCTGTGGCAAGCTAATGGAGAAGCAGCATATGGGACAGAGGTGTGCAAGAAATCCATTGCATTGGAGAGAGTCTGATGGAGACCTCACCTACAGCACTCCCAGGAATCAAATAAAACTTCAGCCAGGCAGAGCCACATAGTAGTGGAGAATCAGGGATCCTCCTTCCTCCACTCAGCAACTCCCAGCAAAATAGCAGTCCAAAATCTTTGCCTGTCAGAGGGGATCCACTTTCTCAAGCCCCTAAACACCAAGGAGTTCTCAGTTTACTTTGGGGTAAAGCTGAACAGGGCAGGCACCTCTAGAGGGAATGCAGGGGATGGGACACCAGGGAGCCATGGTGGAGAACTGTCCTGCACCCATGCAGGGCCCAGCACTCACCTGAGCTGCAGCATACTGCCAGGGAGCCGCAATGGTCCCCGTTGGTCAGTGGGTGAAATCCCACTGTCACCTGCATGGTGTCACCAGCGCCCAGAGCTCCTGTGGCCGGCACCACGGAGAAAGGACTGCGACACAAAGAGAGGGATAAGGGCTGGGGGGACACCTGGCCATGAGATTCCTTCTGCACTGCAGCTTGGGCAAGCAGGGAACAAACCAACCACAGCCAGCAGAAGGCAGCCAGAACAGACAGGATCAGAAACAGCCACTGACCCACTGCTGAGGAGATCCAGCCCTCACAAGATCCTGGGGGTAAAATGACCTCAGCTCCCCCATACTCTGCATCCAGCTCTCTGCAATGAGGATCAAGGATCCAGCTGCCACCAATCCCATCAGAGAATGGTTTGTGAAGAGCACAGAGAGGGTTCAGAGCTATGTGCATGCACAACTTGACACTGACTGCCTCAGGAATTTCTCTTTTCCTCCTGCCTATAAACCTCATCTCAGGAGATGCAAATGTTAGGGCACTCCCTGTCCTGGGAGATTACAGGCTAGGAAGCAGACAGGGAGAAGAAAAATGTCATGGTTTGACCCTGGCACAATGCCAGTGCCCCCATGAAGATACCCTCCCCCTGGTGTCTGCTGTGAGATGTGACCAGGAATAAGCAAAGCAGGCTCTCACTTAATAACAAAGGAAAACTTTATTAACTACACTACAAAGAAAAAACTAAACTACAAGAGGAAAGGAAAAAAAGAAAAAAAAAACACACAAGGAAAATGAAAACTGCACAGAAGCATTTTCCTCCTCCCCCCACCAAATTTCCAATACAATACATTCCCCAAAAAAAATACCAACTCTTGCTTCTGCACCACCCTTCAGAATACTCAATCTACAGTTCATCAAGAGGAGAAGGAGTCCTTCTTTGTGCCATGGTGACCTCTTCCTTCATGTCCAGTGCTCTCACCACCGAACACGGACCAGGGCTGCTTCCAGGGTCATCTTTTAAGGGTGCCTTGTCCCGTTCCAAAAAGAGCACAGTCTCACCTTTGGGACGCCTGTCCCCCCCATATTTTTAACCCCCTGGGGCCAAGGGGTCTCAACACTGCAACTCTCTTGGCTCTGAGCCACTGCCCGCCCTGGACACAGTCTCTGTGTCACAAGGAACATGGCTCTGTCCATGGCTACACAAAAGAGTCCAGCAAAAATGCCACTCCATCTTCTCCAGTCCTCCAGCATCTCTCTCTCTCTCTCTGGCACAGACCTTCATCTCACTCACTCTATTCCCTCTTCACCTTCTGCTCCATTGCGGGAAAGGTCCATGCTCTGCAGAATTTTCATTATCCACAAAAGGATTAAAATTCGGGCTCTGCCCGTCCCGAGAGACTCCCACAAGCGGCCAGACACTCTCTCCTGCCCCCTCGCCTCTTCTTTCCAGCCGTGCTGCTGGCACATGTTATCAAGTTTCAAGGTAACACAGTCACAAGCACAGGCTGTACTCTCTCTTTCTCTCTCTGTCCTGAGGGGGGCTGCCCGATGCCTCTGATGCTTCTCCCACCCTTCCAGGCCGGGGCCTCTTCACCTCCCATCTCCGTCCAAAGCCCCGGCCTACCTCACCTGGCCGCGTGGCCTCCCCTGCCCCGCCCAGCCGGCAGCTGGACAGGGGAGAGATCCGAACTCTTTCCCCACCAGAACCCAAGAGAAACTCCCAGGGGGAGAGCCCTGCTTTAACCCTGTGTTCTCAGAGGTGGATCCAATGTCCAGTGGCCGAATAAGCTGCCAATATTAAAATCTGAACATCCATTGGCTTGACTACAGGATCCCAGAAATCCTGTTTCCTGTCAAACCACCACAGAACTTTTCCCTGAAGACCAAGGAATAGTTACTGTTGAATTTGCAGTGGGGTTCTTTGGTTTCTTTTACCTGGAAAACATCCTGATTTAGCCTAAAAAGGACACATTTTATCAGCATTTCAATGAAAGCTGCTCTAAGAAAAGGAGCAATCAAAACTCTGAAAGAATGCAAATGCAGATTAGAGCAATATAGTGACATGGAAACAAGACCGGAAAGGAGGATGCCATTTACAGTCTTAAGGGTCCAATCCCAGCTAAATGAAGCACCATTAGCAGGAGCACATCAAGGAAGCAGAACAGGTTTCGTTGCATTTACCAGCAATGCAGTCTGGGACTCTGGGGTTGTCATGCAGGCTGGTAATTGTTTGCTTGGCCCAGCAGAGAAACTCTGTGCAATGTGTTGGAAATAATTATGCAGATGTGTTGGTGCACTTTGGATTTAACAGGAGCAATCAGGATTGGTCACCAGATAAACAGCTATTGCCTGACAAATACAAGACTCTCTGCTTTGATGCTCAGAGACAGCTCAAGGGAAATATGCTTCTGCCCAGCAGCTGCTGGGCTTTGTGCTCTTCTACAGCCCCACTGAGGAAACAAAAGTTCCTGGCCTTGGTGCTTTGCTGCAGGTCAATCTGTCACTTAAAAGTGTCGTCTGGCGACTTTGTTGATGAATGCATCACACACAAAACCAAAGAGAGCATCTGGCAAACTGAACTTTGTTCATGTCAGTAGTGACAGCTGATGAACTTGCTTCAGGTTCTGCTCATTAAGGACCTCTTCCTGCAATGATGGGCTGTCCTAGGGTGACGTTATGATGCTTGTATCCCCATTCATGTGTTCTGTTAGTGTAGGATATTATGTTCTGTACCTTTAAGACTGGCTCTGAAGAGCGAAAGTTTTATTTTGATTTCCTTATCAGCCTGGCTGGGACATAGGGGGGGCAGCTTGTGCTTTTTGCTCCTTTCTGGCTTGCTTGCTTGCTTGCTTGCTTGCTTTGCTGCTGCTAGCTTTTGC
>VZSJ01043787.1:0-11635 GCA_013398405.1 Pheucticus melanocephalus | reverse complement strand
GATCCCCAGACTAATGTGCAAGGGACACATTTTCCTTCAAGTCAGCAACTCCCAGGATTTTTATTTCCCCCTCTTTGCCACTTGATCCATCCATTCTGCTCCCCAGCAGGCTCAGGGCTGGTGGAGCAGCCCCAGCCAAGCCCTGGTGGAATTTTTGCAGCTGCTGACTGAGCAGAGGGGAGCAGGGCAGATGGCTCTGGGCAGAGCACAGAAATCCTCCCCTTTTCCTCTGGAGGAGGAGTGTGGTGCTGTTCACAGGGGTGCCAGGATGAGGGGAGAGATGGGAATCTGACTCCGTGTTTCAGAAGGCTGATTTATTATTTTATGATATATATTATATTAAAAGAAAAATATATACTAAAACTATACTAAAAGAATAGAAGAAAGGATTTCATCAGAAGGTTAGCAAGGAATAGAAAGGAATGATAATAAAATCTTGTGACAGACCAGAGAGTCTGAGACAGCTGGACTGTGATTGGTTATTAATTAAAAACAATGAGACAAATCAAAGATTCACCTGTTGCATTCCACAGCAGCAGATAACCATTGTTTGCATTTTGTTCCTGAGGCCTCTCAGCTTCTCAGGAGAAAAAATCCTAAGGAAAGGATTTTTCATAAAATATCATGGCTATGGGAGGAGGAGGAATGGATGGATGAGTGCACAGGTGAGCCCTGGGAGAGGCTCATTGCTGATTGTGTTGCTCCTCTCAGGGCAGCATCCCCTGGCAGCAGCAAGTCCCTCTGCTGTCCGTGTGGAAATTCTCCTTTGGCTTTTCATTCCCCAGTGGCTGAGGATGACATTTCCAAAGCACCCTGTGGGGATCAGGGGCTGCATCCCACTGGGAGCTGGACCTCGGCTCAGGGATAACAGCTCAGCTCCTGTGTGAGCTGCTGAGGCTTTCTGTGCCTCTTCCCTGGATTACCACAGCTGCTGAAAATGTGGTTTTGGGGCTCTTCTACACCTCCTTAGTACCCTCAGCCAGCACAGGGGTTTTTGGGATTTGCTGTCCCACCAGGAGGGAGCAGGATTGGGACAGCACAGAAGGAACTCTGTGCTCTCTGCAGGGACCCTGGGAGATGGATCTGTGGGAAAGGGAAGAGTTTCTCTGTCTCACTCTGCCCACCTGGGTGGGGATGATGAATTTCCTTCTGCCTGGCTTCCCTCTGGGTGTGTGAAGCTTTCCATGTGAGCTGCATCCCTCCACGGGCAGGGTGAGCCTGGCTCCAGCAGCACCTGATGGTTCTGGGAGCACTGAGCACCTGACACAGGCTCTGGGAGAAGGATTTGGTACCCCTGAGATGGGAATGAGCACCTGACACAGGCTCTGGGAGCAGGATTTGGTACCCCTGAGATGGGAATGAGCACCTGCTGGTTCTGGGATGGGAATGAGCACCTGACACAAGCTCTGGGAGCAGGATTTGGTACCCCTGAGATGGGAATGAGCACCTGCTTGTTCTGGGATGGGAATGAGCACCTGACATGAGGTCTGGGAGCAGGATTTTGTATCCCTGAGATGGGAATGCACCTGCTTGTTCTAGGAGCAATGAGCACCTGACACAGGCTCTGGGAGCAAGGTTTTGTACCCCTGAGATGGGAATGAGCACCTGCTTGTTCTGGGATGGGAATGAGCACCTGACATGAGGTCTGGGAGCAAGATTTTGTACCCCTGAGATGGGAATGAGCACCTGCTGGTTCTGGGAGAAGGATTTTGTACCCCTGAGATGGGAATGAGCACCTGACACAGGCTCTGGGAGAAGGATTTGGTACCCCTGTGATGGGAATGAGCACCTGCTGGTTCTGGGATGGGAATGAGCACCTGACATGAGGTCTGGGAGCAGGATTTTGTACCCCTGAGATGGGAATGAGCACCTGCTTGTTCTAGGAGCAATGAGCACCTGACATAAGCTCTGGGAGCAGGATTTGGTACCCCTGTGATGGGAATGCCAAGCAGAATTAATAATGAACAGCCCAGGTCCTGCTGCTGCTGCAGAGGAGAGGGAGCAGCTGTTGTTTGTTTGCTTTAATACTCACAGAACAGGAGGCCATAAACAGTTAAATTCCTGCTGACAGCTGGGGCTGCTCCAGCACCTCTGCTCCCCTGCAAAACTCGATGTTTTTCTGTCCAGTGCTTTGATCAGAGGCAGAACACAAACGACACCTTGATGATTACTCACATTTTCAAACGCAGTCCAGCAGCAAGAGCTGTCACCTCTCATAACCCCCCTGGGCTGCCCTGGCTCTGTGTCCCCTCCTGTGATTTCTCACAACTTTGGCTCCCTGGGAGATGTGGATGAAGGGTTGGTTTGGTGGTTTTTGTTTTTGGTTTTTTTTTTTGGTGGCTGGTCAAGTAATTTCTGATCAGTGAATAAAGGCAAGAGCTGCTTGAGGAGTCCGGGAAAAGCTGGGGATCAATGGGATGTGAAGTGGTTTTTCCCTCAGGGGGGCTGAGTGCTTCCACACGAGGGTTATCAGTGGATAAATGAGTTGAGGAGGTCAGCTCAGCCTTGCTGCAAGAATGGCTTTTTCCAATTCAGGCTGTGATTTAATTAGACCCCTGAAACTGTGGCAAGACAGTGCTGAGTGGATGGATATTGGACAAATAAATATTACAGAGACCACTTTCAAGTTGACTGAAATGATTCATAAATTAGTGCTAAAGTTGGGCAAATGCTCGAGCTGGAGGAGAGACTGGAGGGGATTTTGTGTGTGGATTCAGGATCAACAGTCCCCACCAGGCTGGGGTGGGGCTGCATCTTTGCTCCTGGGTGCCAGAGGAAATTTAGGGTGCAGCAGAAGAAAACCTTGAATTGTAGATCACAACCCAGCAGTGAGAAGTGCTCAAAGTAAGATTAATTGATATTCAGAATTGCTGTTGTGATTGCAGGTCACAGCTCTGGGTGATTTCAGAACAGAAGTGCTGGCTCAGGGAGATATTTCAACCTTGTTCCCTGCTTTCTCCACCCAGGCTTAGTGCTCTGCTCACTGCTAATTAAATGCTTAATTACTGGGAGTGGGAGCCCCCCTGTGCCTTCCCTGCCTTTGGAATGCTGGAGAGGGTGGTTCAGGCTCCACAGACACTTCCAAAAAGAGAGGATTGGTCATTGGTGCCCTCAGCTGTGGTGGTGTTCACAGGGGTCCCAGGACAAGGAGAGATGAGAATGTTGACTCCATGTTTCAGAAGGCTTGATTTATTATTTTATGATATTTATTATATTAAAATTATACTAAGAGAATAGAAGAAAGGATTTCATCAGAAGGCTTGCAAAGAACAGAAGAATGATAACAAAATCTTGTCTCTCAGAGAGCCTGAGCCTGTGATTGGCCATTAATTAGAAACAACCACATGAGGCCAATCCCAGATGCACCTGTTGCATTCCACAGCAGCAGATAACCATTGTTTGCATTTTGTTCCTGAGGCCTCTCAGCTTCTCAGGAGGAAAAATCCTAAGGATTTTTCATAAAATGTGTCTGTGACACTCAGCCACCCTCAGGCTCCTGTGCTGAGCAGGCTCCTCCTGCCTCCTTCACCCTGAGAACCTCAGCTTCTCCTTCCATCCTCACCTCCCTTCTTCCCCTTCTCCGAGTGCTCACCTGATTTCTCACTCCTGGGAGCAGCTGGAGCTCCAGGAAACAAATGGAGCTCCAGGAAACAAATGGAGCTCCTGGAACCACCAGGAGAGGGCTGATTTTGCAGGGAAGTGCTGCCCCTGCCCTTCCTCCCTCCCTCCTCATCACCTGCAGCCCCTGTGCACACCTTGACAGATGGGGATGCTCTGAGGAGCTGCTTCAATTTTTTACTCCTTGCCCTAATGCACGGCTGCAGTGCCAAACGCTTTCAAGCTGCTGCTGCTCCATAGATCAGCCCAAAGTGGTGGAGTCCAGTTAATAACAGCCTGGAAAATGCCATCCATCAGCACGGGGAAAATGTCTCCCAGCAAACTCCTTAGTGCCCAGTGTGGCTGTTTGTGGCAGAGACGGATGGGGCTGAGGTGCTTTGGGGGCTTTTTTTTCCCTTTTACACTCTCCCTAAGCCCTTTATCAGGGTTTTTTCTGATCAAGGCAGAAAAAACCCTGCTTGAGGCTCATCTTTCCTCCCCCTGCCCTGAAATTCTTTCTGTTCTCTTAGCCAGATGTGTGCAGAGGCCGTTTCTGTCCCCATAAGTGTTCATTTTTACATTTCAGACACTTCTAAACACTCCTGCTCAGGACTTCTACCTCCTGCTCTCAGATCTCTCCTGTCCTGGGTCCCTGCACATCCTCTCATCTGTCACAGGGGCTCAGCTGCTGAATGCCACAATTGTCACCAGCCAGAGAAGGGACAGCACCTGTGAATCCCATCCTGGGCAGGTATTCTCATTTGACAGCTTAAAAATGCTCAATATCATATAAAAAACAGTTGGAAATCCTCAAAAATTCATTTCTCTCTTCCCTTTCCTCCTCTTGGCTGGCCTCCCTCCCCAAACCCTGTGAATCCCATCTTGGGCAGATATTCTCATCTGACACCTTAAAAATGCTCAGTATCCCACAAAGAAGTAGGAAATCCTCGAAAATTAAATTCTCTCTTCCCTTTCCCCCTCTTGGCTGACATCCCTCCTGAAACCCTGCTGCCCTAAGGTCCAGGATCAGGGAACTCTCTATGAAATCTCTGTTAAATCTCATTTTTCCCAAGGAAAACTGCTGTTGGTGGACTCTGGAGCTCAGCTTTTAGCAAACAGGCCCACACTTGATTGCTCTTTTGTCTTTCCAGAGGCAGCAGCAGGGAAGTGGTGAGCGAGTAATGTACTTGTCTGTGTCATTATTAAGTAACCATAAATAAAGCAGATAATAAAAGCAGTCTTCTTTACTCTCTCTTTTCAAACAGTGACAGGAGCTTCCTGGAAAATTACCTTTTTACCTTTTTCCTTTCTCTTAGAGTACAAGTTAAAAGGGTTTTTGGTATTTCTCGACATCTAATAAACAACCACTTTCCCCTCATTTTCCCCTGCTGAAGGGGAGGTAATGAATGCATTTTATCTCTGCTCTCCAGAGAGGAGCAGGAATCAGGGATGGGAGGGAGCAGGAGGAGGCATCTCCTTCCATCCCCACGCTCTGGGTGCTCAGGGAAGTCAGACATGCTAATTCCACTCTTCCATCCTAGAGTCATTCCAAGCTTTCAGCCCATAGAAAAGCAGATTTTTTTGGGAATGATTTCAACTGATCCATGCTATCCATCAAAAATGGGATGTGGGGGGGGAATGATCATTTCAGGAGGCCACCCTAGAGTGATTCCAAGCTTTCATCCCATAGAAAAAACAGAGTTTTTTGAGAATGATTTCAATTGATCCATGCAATCCATCAAAAATGGGATGTGGGAGGAAAATCCACCTGTGAGATCTCCCTGCAATACAGAGAAAGGAAAATATGTAAATAAGAACTTCAGGATCCCCACAGTGCTGTCCTGAAATCCCATCAGGAGCAGGTTTTGGGGGAAAAGGCAGGTTCAGAGGTGGCTGTGACACCAGAGGAATTCTTAACCCCTTTACTCTCCCAATCAGGAACCCTGCTTCACGTGTAGTATTTAAAAATGATTTTTTTTTTTAATGAGATTGTAAAATCGAGATTTTTAAATGAGATGCTCCCCAGGGCAATTCCTGCTCCAGAGGCACTAATTTCTGATTTAGCTGCTGTCCCCTCCCAGCCCTGAGCTGCTGGGACAGTGAAAGGTCACCAAATGTCAAGGGAGTGATTTCAATACCAATAACTTTGTTTGGGGGTAATTTGGGGAGCTGATGTTGCTCTCACAAGGGAAAGGAGCCCCCATCATGGTTCCTGAAGTTCCCGGGGAGGTGCTTTGATTTTAGGTGGTGGATGAATTTTATTTTTTCCCTGCAGGCTGGAGCAGGGGGCGTTTTTTGGTGCTTTGCCCAAGGAATTGTGCAGAACAGCACAGGTGTGCAGTGCTGGGGTCAGGTGGACAGCTGGGGCTTTTCCTCAGGTTCTGTGGACTTGGAAAAGTGGTTAAAAATTGCAGATTAGAGACAGGAAGTGTGAGATGATGATGATGATGATGATAATAATATACCACCAATAATAATACCAATAATACTAATACTACTACTAATAATATTATACCACCAATAAGAATACCAATAATACTAATAATACTAATGCTACTAATAGTAATAATAATATTATACCACCAATAAGAATACCAATAATATTAATAATACTAATACTAGTAATACTACTACTACCAATATACCACCAATAATAATACCAATAATACCAATAATACTACTAGTAGTAATAATACTATTATACCACCAATAATAATACCAATAATACTAATAATACTACTACTAGTAATAATAATATTATACCACCAATAATAATGCCAATAATAGTAATAATACTAGTAATACTAGTAATACTAGTAATATACCACCAATAATAATACCAATAATACTAATAGTACTACCAATAATAGTTATACTAATACTACTACTAATAATAATATACCACCATTAATAATGCCAATAATAGTACTAATACTAATACTAGTAATATTTTTGTGAAAATTTAGTCGTGCTGGGGAGGAAATCCTGCTCCTTTTGCAGGACTCTTCTCCCTCCAAAGCCCAGCCTGGCCCTGATGTGGGCACAGAGGTGCTGGGATCCCCTCTCCTTCCCCCCCAGCAGCAGGAGGCTCTTCCAGCAGTGAGTGACACGCTGGCAGGGTGGAATGACAGCTCACAAATGCATCAGCAGGAAGCTGGGCTGATCTTTCAAGGCAAAGGGTCTGTTTTCCATCCAGGAGCAAAATTGTTTCCGTGTCCAAGTGGATCACAAGTGACAGGCACAGTCAGGAGGGGAAGGACCCCCTGCCCTGCCAGCAGGGAGTTATCAGCATTTATTTAGCTCTGTGCATCCTTCCAAACATCAGCTTCAGAAGGGGAAGGTGGCAAAAAGAAATAGAAATGGAGACAAAAATGTGCAGGGATCTGGCACCTGGCTGTGCTCCCTTCTCCAGGGTGCTCAGGACTGAATATTGATTTATTAATGGGAATGTTTCTTTGTCGTTTCTATGCTAATTGAATTATTTAGCCTCCAAATAAGGCTAAATCTTCTAAAATTCATTTCTCTCTTCCCTTTCCCTCTCTTGGCTGACCTCTCTCCCAAAACCCCGCTGCCCTAAGGTCCAGGGTCAGGGCACTCCCCATGAAATCTGTGCTACATCTCATTTTTTTCCCAAGGAAAACTGCTGTGGGTTCACTCTGGAGCTCAGCTTTTGGCAAGCTGGCTTTTCCCCATTCACAGCAGAAGAGATTTGGGTGCTGCCCACGGAGCCTGCTGGGGTTCAGGATGAAGCACAGTGGGAATGGAGGGATAATCTCAGCACAGAGGGGCTGCAGGTCAGATGCCAGTCCAGAGCCATTCTGGCAGCAGAGTGAGGGCACTGACACCAGGCTGAGCCTGGCCAGGGGTGCTGGAGGAGGGATTTGGTCCCAGGACTGAGCTGTGGAGCTTGGGGATGTGGAGAGGGGGCTGTGAGGGCAATGCTGATTAAAGGAGGATTAAAAGTCCAAGCTGGGCTCTCACAGGGAGCTAAACAGAGCTCCTGCTCTCCTCCTGCTGATTTACACCTCATTTTTCTCCGTGGAAGCATCAAACACCTGGTGAGACATCAGTCCTGTCACACAGCCATGCTGGTGCAGCCCCCGAGCTGCCACAGTCACATTTTCTGAAAAATCCTCTTTGTCCAGGATTCTTCTCCTGGGACGCTGAGAAACCTCAGAGAAAAAGGAAAACAATAATTTTCTGATTTGCTTCTCCTGTGTTTGGCTGCTTTGGAATGAGTTTGGAGATTGTTTCATTGGTTTCATGTGAATTGTTTTGATTTATTGGCCAATCAGGGCCAAGCAGTGTCAGGACTCTGGAAAGAGTCATGAGTTGTCAATATTATCTTTTTAACCTTCTGTAAGTATCCTTTCTGTATTCTTTAGGATAGTATTCTTAATATATCTCTTTCTCAGTATATATATTCGTATATATATTATATGGTTTAGTATATATATTTTATTATATAAATTTTATTGTATATATTATATATTAATATATATAATATGTTATTATATTAATACATTATATATTATTATATAATATATATTATATTAACATATAATATATAACAATATATATAATAATGCTTTTGTTTTCCCAAAGCCGAGTTGAGGAGCTGGAAAGGTGCAGAGGGAAGTGAGGCCGGAAGCAAAAAATGATTTAATTTAATTTTATTTAAATTTTATTTATATTTTAATTTTTTCAATATTACCTGAGACTAATATTACCTGTGATTTCTATTACTTGAGATGAATATTACCTGTAATTAGTATTACCTGAGATGAATATTACCTGTAATTAATATTACCTGTGATCAATATTACCTGAGATGAATGTTACCTGTGATCAGTATTACTTGAGATGAATATTACCTGTCATTAGTATTACTTGAGATTAATATTGCCTGTGATCAATATTACCTGAGCTGCCTGGAGGGTGGGGGAAGGAAATAAAAGCTGTTGTGTTTTAGCTGCTCCTGCCCTGCTGTTGTTGGACCTGCACTGATAAACAATGGGGCATTTATCAAGACAGAGAACCTGCCTCATCAGCATAATTAATGGGGAGATAATTAGTGCAGTGGGAGTGTAACTGTTTATGGCCCTGCATCCTCACCCCAGAGCACACGGGGTTTGTTCCCATCCTGTGCAGGTGGTTCTCACTTCCACCCACATGAATTAAACCTAAATTAAGTCCATTTTTTTTGCACCTGAACCAGCTTGAGAGCTCTGAGCATTCATCTCCTTTCTGGGAGTAAATAGCACGGTGACCACAGATTAAGGAGCTGCCTGAGGAACAGCTTTAGCTGTGAGTGGGGAGTAAATGTGTTTTCCATCCTCTCTGCTGCATATTAATGCCCCATCCCTGGAGCTGGCTGGTTTGGCACGGGATCCTTCTGCAGGAGCCCTGGGTGAGTGCTCTGCCACAGAGGGAAGGGATTTATCAGGGGTTTTATTGACAGAGTTGATGAAAATAAACAGAGCCATGAAATGTTTGGGGGTTTTTCTGGAAGCACTCGGGATCGCTGCTCCCCAGCAGGTAAAACAATGAAAATGAAAGTTAGAGAGGGGTGAGTGAGGACAGGGCAGAGTTTTGAGGTTCTGCAAGGACAATTTGCTCCCCCCAGCTGCAGAACAGCCAAATTCTGCCTCAGGACAGGGGGCACAGCCTCTGGTGAGTTAGGGGTTTATGCTGTTTGGGGTTTTTGTCATTATCTGGAGGAATTCTCACAATCCAACAGCCCAAGGATTTGGATCACATCCCCCCAGTGCCCCAAGGAGCAGGATCCCCCCACACTCCCTGGGTGTGCCGTGGGTCTCCTGTGTGTCCCCCTGAGGACCCCTTTGCCTCACAAAGCCAATACATGGAAATGCAGCACAAAACTTAAGCCCTCAGCACTTCTTTAATCCTCTCCAGCAGCA
Organism: Pheucticus melanocephalus; assembly: GCA_013398405.1. Classification (NCBI taxonomy): domain Eukaryota; kingdom Metazoa; phylum Chordata; class Aves; order Passeriformes; family Cardinalidae; genus Pheucticus; species Pheucticus melanocephalus. The sequence continues at coordinate 2,117 of VZSJ01043787.1, read as the reverse complement.
CAGGAGTCATTCTTTATGCATCCCATAATCAAATTTCCCTGGGTTTATCTGGCACTTGCAGACCTCCATCACCCTTACCTGGGAGCAGGGACTTGTAACACCAACCATGTCCTATTGTTCCCATTTGTTTGCTGAGCATGTGGGTGCAGAGGCATAAATATTAAAATATCCCCATTATAAAGCCAGGCCTCCATTGATAAATGATGTATAAAATCAATTTACAAGCCAGGAATAAAAAGCACCCATGAAGTGGTTGCTAGCTGCAGGTACTAGAAAATTATTCCTCCATAACTTGCTCTGACTGGAACTCATTACACACTCTGTCCATGGAATGATTTTGTTGTTAAAAACTCTGTCATTCAGAGCTTATTTATTCCTTCTCCTGGTGAGGAATCCTGGAGTGGCTGCTGCCTGTGGAGCACAGAGGTGCTGTGCTCTGCTTTTTTTTGGGTTTTTTTTGGGCAGCCCCTCACGCCTCAGTGCTCAGCAGAGTTTGGGAGTCAGGGCAGGATGGAGAAAATCAGGAATTGCTGATGTCTCCTGAAGCACGGGCAGCTGCGTGTTTAACTTCAGGCAGGTGAAGAGCCCCACTTCTGTCTGATTATGCTGAATTTAACCCTCTGGTCACGCTCACCAAAGGGAAAAGTTTCCCTGCCAAGGAAATAAAACCTCTCCAGGTTGTTCAGGTTTGTCTGAGTGCTGCTTTTTGGGAAGGAGCGACACAACACAGACTCGAGAAATGTGGAATAAAGGCACCTTTCTCCCCTAATACACAGCTAAGTTGTTGGCTTTGTCTATTCCACAAATTTTCTGGCCCATCCTCCCAGTTTGCTCTCCTCAATTCTGTTTGCAATTTTGGGCCTGGAGTTTGTATCAATTGTCCTTGGTCTCAAGCTGGAAAATGATTGTTTGATCTGACTTAACTGTGAGGAGAACTTGCCAACACAGAGCTCCACACAGGGAGAGGCAGCAGAGAATCTGAAAAATATGAAAACTAAAACCTAAGGCATCATAAGAACACCCTTATTATCCTCTCAGGGCTTGCTACCAGCTGGAATTCTGATCAAGGACAGCTTTCCTGAGGTGGAATTTGTGGTAGCAGGACTCTAGCCAGGTAATAATTGGTATTGACTCCGTGATTTAGAAGGCATGAGAGACACTTTATTATTAGAAATCCACAGTTCTTATAGAAAAAATGGTGGATCTAAGACTTGATTGGTCTTAAAGTGAAAACCTCTGACACTATTGGTGAGCTATCAATAGCACACTCTAGAGAACCATATTTATTAATATATATTATATATAATATATATTATACAGAAATATAAATATATAATATATATGATTATAGTATAATATGTTATCTAAAAATGAATATCTCTCTATATAAATATATAAAAATATAAATATACTACAAATATAAAAATATATAATATATATGATTATAATATAAATGTTATCTAAAAATGAATATTTCTATATATAAATACATAAAAATATAAATATATTACAAATATAAAAATATATAATATATATGATTATAATACAATATAAATGTTATCTAAAAATGAATATTTCTCTATATAAAAATATAAATATATTACATATGTAAAATATATAATACATATGAATATAATATAATACAATACAATATAAATGTTATATTTAAATGACTATTTTTATATATAAATATATATTTTTATATTTATAATATAAATAAATTATATTTATATATTTATAAATATATAAATATATTTTTATATAAATATATAAAAATATATTTATATTACATATATAAAATATATATATGTAATATATATTTACAGAAAGAGAGGTAATAATTGTTTGAATTTTTCCTCCTGCGTTTCTCACAGTTTCCCGGGATTTTTTTCTGGGAAAATCTGTGCCTGCTCTCTGTGGTTAGAGAGCTGGAATTTTGATCAAGGACAACTTTCCTGAGCTGGAATGAACGGGCTGGGCAGGAGGTGGAGGAGAGGAGCAGCGTCCCTGCTTGAAGCAGCTCCCTCAGGGATGGATTATTTTGGTCCTCAGCTACTCAATACCTTCATTAATGACTGAGCTGATGATCCATGTCCTCTGCAGATGAAGTAAAGATT
>VZSJ01043741.1:0-14328 GCA_013398405.1 Pheucticus melanocephalus | reverse complement strand
TTTCCATGTTCCTGGGAGCTGAGCCTGCCATCCTGCTCCCAGGGAATGAGCCCTGGGCTTTTGCTCCTCTGGAGATGCTGGTGGTGTGGCCTTACCTAAAACACTGAGGTGCTGGAGACACTCATGGATTTGGGACAATGAAGGGCAGCTTTCCATGCTCCTGGGAGCTGAGCCTGCCATCCAGCCCTGGGTTTGGCTCCTCTGGAGATGCTGCTGGTGTGGCCTTGTTGTCCTAAAATGCTGAGGTGGTGGAGACACTCATGGATTTGGGACAATTGTAGGTGATTTCCATGCTCCTGGGAGTTGAATCTGCCATCCTGCTCCCAGGGAATCAGCCCTGGGTTTGGCTCCTGTGGAGATGCTGCTGGTGTGGCCTTGTTGTCCCAAAACACTGAGGTGGTGGAGACACTCATGGATTTGGGACAATGCAGGGAGACACAGGGTGGTGGAGAGAGAGCTGGGGCTGGGGTTGGGAGTGGAAGAAGAGGAGTTTTGTGCCTTGTGAACAGCAGGTAAATCCCCTGTGGATCCTGCCATGTCTCTGTTGCAGTCACCAAATCTGAAGCTGTTGTCCATGGCCCAGCTGGAAAAGGACATTTCCCAGATCCCTCCTGGAGGTGTCTTTGTGCTGCCACAGTGAGTGCAATGGTTTCTGTACGTGGTGGGGGTGATGAACAGCAACACCTTTTGGTCCTGCCTTCTCCCATGTGGGAGAAATCCTTGGATGTATTTAATTTTGGAGATGGAATTGAAATTCTCCATGGCCATTCTGGCTTCTTTGGGTGGATTCCAATGGTGAATTGAATTCCATGGTGAATTGAAATTCTCCATGGCCATTCTGGCTTCTTTGGGTGGATTCCCTGGGAAGAGGTTCTGCTTTACCTTCCCACCTCAGTGGGAAAGACCCTGGGGGTGCAGCTGGGGACCATGGAGCTCCACCAGCTCCTTCCTTGTCCTTTGAGAACCACTGAGAGCCAGCAGGCCCCAGATGCTGGGGTGTTCTCAGGGGTTTGTTTTCTCTGGAAAGCCTCTCTGACAAGGGAGACCCCAGACCTGGCTGAGGGGAGCCCTGTGGAGGGAGACTCTCCTGCCCATGCTCCAGTGTTGTGTTTCCTTTGGAAAACTGGTAACCTGGAACAGCTTCTTCCCAGAGGCTGCCATGGACTCTGCTGCCTTGTTCCAACTGGTGTCACCCCCTCCTTTGCAGCTTTGTGCAGGCAGATGGGAAGTCCCAGCCACATCCTCTAAGTGCTTTGCTACAAGACGCTGTCACAACAAGCAAAACCAAGACCAAGCACCAAACAACACCAGGTACACTCCCTGCTAGGACCTGACATCCTCCATGCCCAAGGGAATCCTGCCTCCTGCCAGAAAATTGTCCCAGCAGGTCCCTTTTCCTCTGGATGGGGACCCAAGGAAGCAGTGGGACAGGACCATGGAGCCCTCAGGGATGGGGATGGGCTGGGACAGGAGGGCTGGGAGATCCCTCATGCCCAAAGCACTCTGGAGATGCCCTTGAGAGGAGTTTCCTCTTTTTCTTCTTCAGGGAACCTTCCCAACCACCTCCTTCTTCATCCTCACCTTCCTCCAAGTCAGATATACCGTGTGAAAGGGACAGGAAGGGAAAAGAAGAAGGCTGATGGAGGAGTGCAGAGAGGGAGGTGAGAGCCTGGCAGAGATGGCTTTGGGTAATTCCATGCTCCTGTTGCTGATTCCCTGACTGCTGGGACTCTGGCTGGGCTCTCCCAGGGGGCTCCCCTGTCTGGGGAGACCCTCCTGGAGCTGTTCTGTGTCAGGAAAGAGAGACCCACTGGATTCTTTGGGTCTTCAGGTTCTTGTTTGTTGTTATCTAAAGTTTTGCATGCTGTCCACACCAGGCTCAGTGCACTGGAAAAGCACCACAAAAATGGCCAACAATCTCTTGTTCCAAGGTCTTTTCAGACTAAACTGTCCAATTAAGAGCTGACACCTGGATTATTTTCCCTTTTAATCCAATAACTGATCCCACAGAGCTGCAATGCAGACTTTTCTGCCCAGTTACAAAATGCCACCCAAACCCATGGAGAAGGAGGAAGAAGAAGCATGAAGAAGAAACCCAGGACACCACCCTGTGCCCTCCATCTTGCTGCCATCCACAACATTCAAAAAATCCCAAAACCTAAACTGGGAGAATGAGTCAGGCTGGGGAACTATCAGCATCTCTGGGTCTGCATTGAAGGCACTGAGACAGCAGTTCATGTTCACACTCAGGTGTTTATTATTTCTTATCAGTGAAACAGTCTCACTGCTGTGAGTTCTGCAGCTTTTCATTAGAAGGCACAAAATGACTAAAAATCTCTTGTGAGAAGGTCTTTAAACTGTCCAATTAAGAGCTGACACCTGGATTATTTTCCCTTTTAACCCAATAACTGATCCCAAAGAGCTGCAATGGGGACTTTTCTGCCCAATTACAAAATGCCACCCAAACCCATGAAGAAGGAGAAAGAAGAAACCCAGGACAACACCCTGTGCCCTCCATCTTGCTCCCATCCACAACATACTAAAAACCCCAAAACCTCAATTTCCCACCTAAGTGATGCACCTGCACTGCTCTCTAGTTAGCCAATAGAATAGGGAGGTCAGGGCACCCCAGAGCAGACACAGAAATATTCCCTGTGCCCTGGGCTTCCACACTCCTGGACAGGTGTGAGGAGCTGTCACCTTTGGCCATGCTGCCTGTGCTTATGGAGAGCAGATCTGGGCCCATGCCCAAGGCCTTGGCCCTTCCCATGGCATGGGAGGTGGGCAGCAGTGTTTTGGAGAGGTTTTGGAGACAAAACACTTGTGTGGTGTCTTTGCAGTTTGCTGCCTCCAACTGAGAGCTCTGTGAGGAAGGGCAGAGCCACCAGGGAGATGGAAGGGCCCAAAGCTGGGCTGGCAGCTCCCACCATGCAGGGAAAATTTGCCCAGGTATGTTAGGTGGGTGTAGGATCATGTCCTGCCTCTCTGCAGGGCGGCTGTTGAGAGGATCCCTTTGGATCTGCCCATTCTGGGATGTCGTTTGGGCCCTCCATTCAGTCCTGGGAACAACTTCATCCTTCAGGGAATCTTTTTCTGAACAGATTTCCAGCTTTCTTCAGGAAGCAGAGGGTCACTGCCAAGAACTCTGGGGGAGAGAGGAGGGCTCCAAACTGTCCCTTGGGCAGCAGGATGGGACTCTTATTGTTGCCAAAATGCCTGAGCTGCCTTCCCTTTGCTCCATGCAGCAGCTTCCAGCCCTGGCAGAGCAGAGGGGTCTGAAGAAGGCTGCTGCATTCCCTCCTGGAGGGTTTGAGAGGCTGAGGAAGGAGAGAGTGGCTGCTGTGGCAGGAGTGGCTGCTGCTCTGTGCCCAGAAGGGACCAAGGAGGAGAAGGCACCGTCCCCTCGCAGGAGAGCACCACAGCCAAGGTGGGAGTGCGGCAGGGGCACTGAGCAGGTGGGAGGTGTCACTCTTGTGCCAAGGGCAGGGACAGGTGAGAGGCAGGATGGTAGAAAAGGCAAAGAAGGCTTTACTCAAAAGAACCACACGGTTTTTATACAGTGGTATGATAGGTTCTGTTCTACTGGCTAACTAACAGGAACTGTCCTGAGTGCACTGTCCTGTCCTTGAGAGGAACGGAAAAATAAAGTGTGGGAATCTACAAAATCAGAGGGTTTTGGGAAAGCTGCAAAAGGCAGGCTTTAGAGGCAGTAGAACTGTGATTAGAACTAAGCAGCAGCCATGAGATAGGTCAACAGAAAAATTATTTAAAAAGTAGAAAAGCAAGGACAAATAGAACAATGGTCTATGTATTAATGCTTGTCTAGAATAACTCTCTAAGCTACAGAAAAGTTTATCTAGCAAGATATTAGGAAGGTTGAAGCTTAATAATGGAGCTCTGTGTGCTGTGTTTTAAGGCTTACAAGCAGGGATTGTATTAGAAATAAGCAAGCATTGTTTAACCAGAGGTACGTGTGCTTATAGTGGTTGGATAGAACTACTGTCAATGTGCTTTTGCTTTGTGTATTGGTCAAAAAACTTATTAAGTAAGTTGTAACATTAAGTTCTTGGGTTGCTGCCTGGGATGTGAGCTGGTGGCATCTTCACATTGTCATAACCATGTAGTGAGACAGATGCTGGAAAATAAAACAGCTCAAGGCACATTCCACAGCAGCCCCGTCCCGTTCGTGATTTGTACAGCACCCAGCCAGTGATATAAAGCAGAAAAACAGCACCTGCAGATTGTTCATAGCCAACAAGTTATCACATCTTTCTAGGTCCCTAAAACTTCTCCCAAGCCGCTCTGAGAAGCGCTCGCTGTTTCTCTCTCTCTGCCCCATGGCATCCACAAGGAGGGACCCCTTTAGGATCAAGGAGGTGGAGCCCTGAGCTCCGGGCTGGACACGGTCCTGGGCATGCCCTGGGGCAGCCCTTGATCCTGGTGTCCATGCTGAAGGGGGTGGTGGGGCCCAAGGGACACAAGAGCAGCAGGGGCTGGGCCAGGCAGGAACTCCAGCCAGGAGCTGAGGGGAATCTCCCTGCCTTGCAGGACCCCACGAGCCAAGCAGGTCCTGCTCAATCTGCAGCCCTACAAAGTGTCCAGGGAGCAGTGCATGAAGGCCTTGCAGATGAACCAGCTGAGGAAATGGTCCCACGACGAATCCCTGGGTGAGCAGGGGGTGCATCCCCCCTTCAGGCAATGGGGGCATCCTCCTGTGCACCACATCCCTCCCCTGCCTGCAGCAGCCCCTGGGCAGCACTGTCTGTGCCACCAGCTGGGTGTGGGGTCCTGGAGCTGTCCCAGCCCCAGGTGACAGCCTGAGGCACGTGGGGACACAGGGGGTTCCTCTGCTCTCGGGCTGGTGGGGCTGGGTCTGCAGGGCAGGGGTGTTTGGGAGGCCACAGAGCCTCCAGGAGCAGACCTGCTGAGCAGAAGGTCTCTGTTGTCCTCCTCCCTGTACCTCCTGAACAGGTTCTGGATCTAACCTGAGCTTGGTGAAGAAGCTGAGTGTCCACGAGGAGACAGCAGCAGGACTGTGACATGGGGGCAGCCACATGGAGAAAGGAAAAAGGAATAAAGACCTAGAAAGACCACTCTTGTCTTTCTTCTACCCCAAGTCTTGCTACCAAGCCCTTCATTCCCAGCCTGAATTGAGACTGGGGGTTTTCCCAACTTGTTGGGGAAGATGAAACAGGAAAGCCTTATAAATATGATTGCCTGGCAAAAGATTTTGAGAATATGGAAACTATAAGTGAGATTGAAATGAAAGCAAGCCTTGAGATCCCTCAGTTACTGAACAACTGGAAAACAATGGCATGGCTGGCTGAATTGGATTAAACAACACCCTCTGCCTGCAGACAGGCCCAAGGATCAGAGCAGACCCTACAGCTTGGCAGAAGGGGCCCAAAGAGGAGTTTTTAGGGTTTAAAATGTAACACAGTATGGCAATGTAGTGATTCTTACAGGCTGTATGTAAATGCTGTAGGATTTGTATCTTGTACTAGATTGGTTAGTGAGAATCAGAATATTCAGCACAGGAGATTTATTGCATTGTAATGGGAACTTCACTCTTTTTACTCTTCCTCGCTCTCTCATCCTCTTTACCAGCTCTTGCCTTCTCTCTCTTTCCCACTCTCTTTACTTCTCTCAGTCCTGCTCTGAGCTGTGCTGGCAGCTCCCAGCAGGGCCCTGCACTTGGCCCTTTGCAATAACCCCCAAATTCCTGACCTGGCTGCAGAGATCTCTGGTCTCCATCCATCCCCACTGTCCTACCCCCATCACTCCCACACCAGCTCATGTAGGACCTCATGACATTCCCAAGGACCCACTTCTCCAGCGTGGCCAGGTCCTCCAGGATGGCCCCATCCTCTGGGTGTGTCACCAGTCCTGCTCAGCTTCCTGCCAGCAGGCTAAAGGTGTGCTCCACCTCCCCGTGTCCCTGCTGAGGTACCAAGGAGCACTGCCCAGAGCAGTGTGTGTACCCTGAGCTACACCACACCTCACTGGACACAGAAACATTGATTACAGCTCTGTCTGCCTCTCTTGGCTCAGTGCTCTTGTGACACCTCTCCAAAATTGCCTCTTTGGGTTCTCTCCAAGGCTGGATTTAATAATTTTATTTTCAATCCTAACAATTCTCTGGTTCCCTCAATGCCTCCTTAGTCTGTTGTTTAGTTTCCACCAGGCTGTACTCAGGACTTAACAGGCTGAGGATAAACCAGGTTTTGGAGAAGAAAATGGGCGTAAAAATTCCCAAGCATGTGGGAAATGAAATGTTCTCAGAGGAGATTTTTGCTCTGCCCTTTGCTGTTCCACCCTTGACCCATATTAAAGTAATTAAGGGCAGAGGCCTGAGCTGCTGTGGGCTTGCAAATGTTGCTGGCTGCTGGCCAGGGCAGCAGAAAGCAGAGAAATCGTTACAGGAAAGGAAACAGGCTTGTTTTGTTGGAATAAAGATCATTGTTTTGTTGGAATAAAGATCATTCTAGTTCAAATTTTGTGTATGTAGGCTGGTGGAGAGGAGAGAGGCAAAGTCTTTCAGCTGACACTCTGCATTGTCAGCTCAGCTTCAACTCTGCAGTGATTTTTGGGTTACTCTGAATCAGAATAGTCCCATTCCCTCCCTCCAAGCCTCCTGACTGGGGACCTGGCTGCTTTGGATTCTGGAGTTTTACACAAAGCAGAAAGATGATTTTCACTGTAACTTGAACAGTAATTTGGGTTGCAGCAAGAACTGGAGCCCTTGGGGCATAAAACACTGCTGAGATTGAGGAAGGTGCTCAGTGGGTGACTGTTGCCCTCTCCTGTCCTGCTGGCATCAGGAGCATTGTTCTCCTGCTGTCTGCATTAATCCAAACCCACACAACTCCAGAAATCATTTACAGGCTTGAGGACCTGAGCCTGATGTCAGAACTGAGCTGGGGCACGTTGGTCCTCCTCCATCCCTGTGACATCTGTGTGTGTTTCCACATGGAAGTCACAGAGAAATGGATTTATTCCTGGCAGCCTTTGCCCTTAATGACATCCCTGCACCTTTTAACACACGGGTTTTAATTAGGGGCTGCAAAGAACAGAGGACTTTTTATAGCTGGGCATGTGCAGGCACAGCCTGGGGTTCTCTGCCCTGGTCCTCAGCTCTCTCCAAAGCCCTGGTAGGAGTGGGATCACAAAAGACAGGACCAGAAATGACCTTATTGTATTTGGGTTCCCCCAGACAAAGGAAGGAATGATGAATCTGACTTCATGTTCTCAAAAGGCTAATTTATTATTTTATGGTACTATATTATATTTATTAGAATAGAATTTATTATATTTATTTAATATATATTATATAAAAATTTATTATTTTATGGTACTATGTTATATAAAAGAATACTAAACTAAACTAAAGAATACAGAAAGGATACTTACAGAAGGCTAAAAAGATAATAAAAACTTGTGACTTTTTCCAGAGTCTTGACACAGCAAATTGGCCAAAGAGTGAAAACAACTCACACCAGAAACTAATGAAACAATCACCTGTGAGTAAACAATCTCCAAACACATTCTAAAGGAGCAAAACACAGGAGAAGCAAGTCAGATAATTATTGTTTTCCTTTTTCTCTGAAGCTTTTCAGCTTCTCAGGAGAAAAATCCTAAGCAAAGGGAATTTTCCAGAGAATGTGGATGCCATGTGTTGTGCCAGGGGAACTTTAGGTTGGATGTTGGGAAAATCTCTCTGTGGAAAGGGTGGGCAGGCACTGAAAGAGGCTGCCCAGGCCAGTGGTGGAGTCACCATGCCTGGAAATGCTCACAAAAGGCATTTTTTGATGTGGCATTTGGGGACAAGGTTTATGGTGAACAACCAATGACCAGATCCTGGGTTGATGGTTGGACTCAGCAATCTTAGAGGGCTTCACAGAGTCAGAAAGTTGTTTAGGTTGGAAAATCCCTTTAAGATTACTAAATCCAACTGTTCCTCCAGCACAGAGAGATCCACCTTGTCCCCTGGTGTCACATCCACATCAACAATCTTAGAGGGCTTTGATTTTAACAATTCCCTGATTATGTGATTACACTCCTCGTTCCTGGGACTCCCAGAACAGACAACTGACTGGAACAGGTTTTTTTTTATCTTCCAAACTTCTTTTTTTACTCCCAGTTCTGCAGAAAGTGGCCAGAATTATGGGAACTTTCAGGTGTTGCCCGAGCTCAGTCCCCACCACTTATTTATTTATTGCAGTTGGGAATGTTTTGCCTGCCAGTGCCTCAAAGTGGGAGCGACTCATAAAGCCCAGGATGTGCCTGGGTGTGACTGCCCAGCTGTACCTGTGGGCAGATAACTGAGATTCCCCTCAGGGTTTATGGTATGGCAATAGAAAGTCTGGATTAATGGATTACCAGCATCAAGCTGGAGGGAGTCTTTATAAAGCTCTGACTGCTGGGCAGTCTGAGAGCTCAGGGGAAGAGGGAAAGTCTGAGAGACACAAAAAAGGCCAAAGAAAGGCCAAAGGCAGAGGAAATAAAATCTGTCCAGTTGAGGAGAGGCTTGGCTTTGCAGGCACCATGAAAAGCTTTCTTTCCTGGGCAGTCCTGGCAGTCCTTGTCCTGGTGCACATCTCCCAGGCAGTCTATGTCCAGGTGAGTTTTTTCCCTTTCATTACAAATTCAACAAAGTGCTGATATTTTTTTAAACTTCTGGTTGCAACAGGAATCTTGAACTGAGTTAATAGACCTGAATTTTTGCTTTGCTCTGCCTTGATTTCCACCTGTATCTCCCCATGCTCTGGGTTTTCCTTCTGTAAAACACTTCAGGTGTCACTAAATGCTGCTGCTGTTTATTTACCTCCTCCAGCCACATCTCTGCTCTGAAATCCCTCAGGGACTGAGGTGTTTCATGCCTGGAATTTCTCCTAGCCCTAAAGCCACGTGCAGTGAAGGTGCTGACTTTAGAGAGTGATGCAAACAAGGTGTGAACAAAGGAGAAATTGTCTTGTGTTACCTGGCTCTGGGCAGGAGGTTCTTTGTGGAAATGATCCATGAGTTTGTGGGATGTAAAAAAAGGGCAAAGAAGAGCTTGGCTGGATCCAATTAAATATTAATGGGCAGAGAAGTGGTTAAAGGAACCTCTGTGAAATTTTCCAAGTACACAGCACCCATGGCTGATACTCCATGTCCTGGTTTGAAAAGGAAATGAGTTTTTTGTGGAGTTTTTGGAGTGTCAAACCATGACACTCCATACAATGGGGAAGGGTTAGGAAGGTACCTCAGGGCCCTGGTTTGGTTTTGGGAAAGCTTTGGATCTCTCTGCACTCCTCCTGAGAGGAGATTTCAGTCTGATTGCAATGTAAACACCTTCCTCTGGGCACCAGGAAAACTAATAAAAACCAACACTTGTTAAACAATTATTGACTCTCTTTATGTGTGAGCAGCAGGTGTCCAGGGATAAGGTGTCTTTGTGTCCTGGACTATCCTCTTTTTGTCCTTTGGATGACAGAGATAGCCAGAAGAAGCAGGTTTAAGCTATTCCTGTCTCTTATACCATTCTTCAACATTTACAACCTCCAGAGGAGCAAACAGCTTCCTACCCAGTGAAAAACATCCCCTTTTTCCACTTGTAGCCTTAAAAAAATATTAATAAATGAGAGTGGCTGCTTCTAGGTTATGTAAAAGAGTAGGGAGTGCATCTCTGGAGTTTGAGCTGGAATTCTCCTCTCATTAATCATTAAATCCATGTTTTACCCACTGTACTTGCAGTGAACTCTGAGTCTTGCACTCCTTTCACCTGAAGTCTTTGAGGTCTGACTGATTCTTTGATTATTCACTGCACAAAGTTGGCTTGCACTCCTCTTTCTGAAATTGTTCCTGAGACTGCCCTTCCTTGTCCCAGAGCCTGTCAAATGTAGCTCTCTCTAATACATCTTTCTTACTTGAGGTGGTTTTGTCTCTATCTTGCTGTTCCTTTGTTCTTTTTTGTCCCCAGGGTTTCTTCCCAGTTCCTGGTTTCTCTGAAATTGTGAGATTGAAATTGAAAAACCCTTTTTTAATTCTATGGGTTTTTCTTCTCAGCTGTGTGACCACAGCTGAATCTAGAGCTGCCTTTATAGGAAAAGTGAATTTTTCATAGGCAGTCAGGGCTGATCACAGAATCAGAAAGTTGTTTAGTTGGAAAATCTCTTTAAGATTATAGAATCCAACTGTTCCTCCAGCACAGAGAGATCCACCTTGTCCCCTGTCACATCCATGTGTTTTTGGAGCACTTCCAGGTTTGGTGACTCCACCACTCCCATGGGCAGCTGATGCCAGAGCCTGATTACCTTTTATAGACCATTAAGGTCAGAAAAGATCTCTAAGATCCTTGAGGTCAACTGATAAATGAACCTGAGTAAGATCATAAACTGATTGCAAGAGAAGAGATTTTGATGTAGTAAATACGCATCCAAAGTTTGTCTGACTGGGTTTTTTAAACTTTGAACACCAAAATAATGTGATGCTGTAAAAAACCCTCCAAAAGCCCAGCCAGAATCAAACCCCCTCTCCACTCATCCCACACAATTCCCCACTGGGCTCGTGGGGGTGTGAAACAAATGCTAATATTTGTCTTGTGCTGTATCAGTCCCTGCATTTTATTTCTTTGGATGAGGAGCTGTTACCTGGCTCCAGAACCCCAGGATGGTTTGGGTTGGAAGGGACATTAAAATTCATCTCATTCCAAACCCTGCCATGGGGTTGGAGCCTCCTACATCACCTTACTGACTACATGCTGGCCATGAAACCATGTTAAAACAGCAGATATAAATCAGTTTGAAAATGCTTATTTGCTTTCTAGGCCAAACTCTGATTATCTGCAGATGAGTACAGATTTTGTGCACCTGGTTTAAGAGCTGCAACACCTCTGCAGCTTAAATTTATGACCTCAAAAAGGGAAAATCTCTTCAAACTGAGGGAATGACCCTTAACTGATCAACAGGGAGAAGCAACTAACACATAGAGTAATATTTCTCAGAGTCCTGTCCCAGCTTCCTTTAAGTTTCTGGTGTGAACTTTGAGTCAGAAGTGCTCTATTTATGCTTCCAAAATCTTGTTTTTCACAGATTGTGTGAGCAAGTTTTAAATGGGCACAGGGGGGGATTGTTGGGCATCTGTGCAGGGCCAGGAGCTGGAGTCAGTGATCCCTGTGGGCCCCTTCCAAAACAAGAGATTCTGTGATTCTAAATTAATGGAAACTTCCCACAATGTCTGGGGGTGAAGGGTTGAAGCCCCCAGCAATGTGTGGTGTGAAAGAAGAGCTGCTTTTGTGTGGTCACAGCCAACACCTGACATTTCCACTGCTGTGTTAGGAGAGACAGTGAACCAAATAAATCCCCATTTATCCCCATTCCAGCCACGATTTTGTAAATCTCCACCTCATATCCCTGGAAGTGCTGGATGGAGCTGGCAGCAGCCTGGGATAGTGGAAGTGTCCCTGCCCATGGCAAGGGGGGAATGAGAAGAGCTTTAGGGTCCCTTCCAACCCATTCCAGGGTTCTGTGATATTTCCCATTCTCTCTTTTGAGGCTGAAGATTCCCAGCCTGGATCTTCCTATCCCAGATTTTATGGGTCTGTCTCACAGGGATGAGCCAGGACTGAATTCTCCCTGAATTCTCCCTCTGTCCACTGCCTTCTCTCAGGTTTTATCTGGGCTTTCTTTCAACACCATCTTTTCCCTCTGCTGTATTTTTTGGGAGGAATGGTTGAAATGGAGTGGATTTGCAAAAGGCCTGGCTTCCTGACACTTCTTTTTTTCTGGTTCTTCACAGGATGGAGACTTTAAATTCCCCCTGGAGTCTGTGAAGAAGCTGAAGGAGCTCATGGAGGGCAACAGACACATCAACCCTCGCCTGATGGTGCCCATGGGCAGCTACTCCCCATGCCAGGAGAAACACCTCCCCGAGGAGTTCAGGCCTGTGTGCAAGAGGGAAGATGCACCCATGATTTTCAGGAGGCTGAGTATGTCGTTCATATTTCGTAGTTTTCATTTTTATCGCGATTTTCAAACTTAAACATTCCAACAGCAGGAGGGAAAGCCATGGATTTGCTTCTGTGTCACTTCTAGGGCAGCTGGGAGGGTTTGTGCTGCCCTTTCTCCTGCAAAGGTTGGGCTCCATGAGCCACCTATGGAAAATTCCTGAGCTGTTTTCTGGGCACATCCCACTGCTGTGACCAGGGAAAAGTTCATCCAAAGCAGAATAATGGAATCACTGAATAGTTTGGTTGGGGGGACTTTAAAGCTCATCCCATTCCACCCGTGCCATGGCAGGGACACCTTCCCCTGTGCCAGGCTGATCCAAGCCCCATCCAGCCTGGCCTTGGGCACTGCCAGGGATCCAGGGGCAGCCCCAGCTGTGCCAGGGCCTGCCCACCCTCACAGGGAGGATTTTCCTGCCAATATCTCATCTAAATTTACCCTTCTCTAGTTTATTCCTCCTTGTCCAAAGTCCCTCTGCTGTGGGCTGCTGCTGCTGCAGTGTTTGCTTTTCTAAGTTATTCTATTACAGTTATCTACTGTACAAGGAACACTTTAGGATAAAATGCTGCCATATCCTGTTGCCCTCTTGCTTCCCATGGCTTTCCAAGGAATTCAGGTTTGATTTCATCCCTTCAGTCAGATTTTAGCATGAGCAAATTTTACTCAGAGCAGTTCTACCTACAAGGATCTTTCAAGTGATGAATCAGGAATGCCAAGGAGTCTCAGGTGCTTTGGCAGGTGGCTCTGCCCTCCTGGCACCCAACTGAATCCCTTTTTCTCCTGGACAGGCCTGGCTGCTGGGGATGACCTGTGTGAGATCTGTGCCAATGCTGCCTGTGCTGGCTGCTTCTGAGAAGGTGGAAAAACCCACACAAGGCATGTCCAGCTGGGAAGTTTGTGCATTTCTGTGAAGATCATGTACTTTCACCAATCAATATTCCTGGGCTTCATCTCCCACCGCGGCCAAACTGCAGCTGCCAGCTCGTGGGGGCATCCCTGCAGTCCTGCAGCACCTGGAACAGAGCAGACCTGCCAGCAAGGAGGCTGGGACTCCTCTGAGAGCTTCCAGTGCTGCAGGAGTTGGGTGACACTGGAATGGAAAAGCCCTGGGCTTCATTTCCCACTGTTTCCCCTGGGTTTGAACAAACTGTGAAACTCAGCATCCCCTGCAGCCTTTTCTATGGCTAATTTTTAATGTCCCATAAGTAGGATCTAATCATTAATATCTGCCTGTGATTTGGCCTCCCCTTCACACAACACTGGGTTGGATCCCTTTCCTTTCCCCCTGTCTGCAGGTGACACCTCTGAGTTTGTAGCAGAACTGCAACAAATAACTCCAGCTGAATTCCTGGTGTTGAGGAGCACTCTGGCAGCCAGAAATCAGCCTGCTCCTTGTACTGATTGTTGTTGATTTGGGGAATGGGTGTAGAGGAGCACAGGAACACTTCTCCACTGGCTGGATATCAAGGTTCTTTAAACTCTCTTTGAGAGAAAGGAATTCTAAAGTGCAGTGCTATAATCACACTGGAATGAAAGCATTGCCTGCTTTATTTATTGGTGGCAAGATTGTAAAGAAATTATTTGTCCATTTTATATGCTGTACAGGCAATAAAAAACTAGTAATAATTTGGATATTTTTGTTTGTTTGTTTGTTATTGCTGGGTTTTAGGGTTTTGGGATTTTGTTTTAGGGTTTTAGGATTTTGTTTTAGGATATTCTTCTTGCCTCTTTGCTTTTTCCCCATATAAGGCATTTCATGTCTGTGGCTTCCCTGAATAAAAGATATTTTTAAACAATGTCCTGAACTTAAAATTGTCACTGTCATATTTTCTGAAAAATCCTTTCACCAGGATTTCTTCTCCTGGGAAGCTGAGAAGCCTCAGAGAAGAATGAAAACAATAATTGTCTGATTGCTTCTCCTGTATTTTGCTGCTTTGGAATGTGGTTTGGACATTGTTTACCCACAGGTGCATGTTTGATTGGTTTCATGTGAATTGATTTGACTTAATGGCCAATCAGAGTCAAGCTGTGTTGGGACTCTGGAGAGAGTCACAAGTTTTTCATTATTATTTTGTTAAGCCTTCTGTAAGATCCCTTCTCTATTCTTTAGTATAGATTTAGCATAGCATGATTAATATAATATAATATAACATAACATAATATAATATAATGCCTTCTAATAACATGGAGTCAAATTCTCAATTCCTCCTTCATCCTGGGAACTCTGAAAATACCACATGAAACCAATTTGTAGTCACAGAATCACAGAACTGTTTGGGTTGCAGAAGCCCTCCAGGATCATTGAGCCCACCCTGTGCCTGATCCCTCTCTTGTCCCCAGC
>VZSJ01043682.1:0-12251 GCA_013398405.1 Pheucticus melanocephalus | reverse complement strand
TTTTTATCAGCAGGGTGACACTTCACTGTCTCTCTCCTTTTCAGCTTCCCTGGTCTAGCCAATGCCAGCTCTGGCCCTGCCTCCCCTGATGCTCCATCCCATTCCCCTGTGTCCAGGTTAAATGTGCATTTTAAACACTCACAGGTTTTTGCAGGATTTCTTACTCATACAAGCAGTAGTAACATTGAAGAAATTTGCAAGAAGATTGAATCAAACTGCATGAAATGGTTAAAAAAGCCCATCCACACTCAGGCTGCATAAGGAAAGCTAGAACTTTGCTAGCTTCAAACAGCAATTAATTGTGAACAGATCTGATGCTATCAGGAAGATCTGAAGAAGTCTGGCAGGAGTCTTAATTTCATTTGTCCATCACATTCTTGAATAACTCTGACAACTGGGGAAGCTGCAGACAGGCTGAATGGCAGTACCACTTCACAATGTCTGTTAAATGAACCTCTGTAGCATATTTATAAAAATAAGTGCATCAAAAATCATGATGCCAACATAGCATAGCTCTGATGAGCTCACAAGCATTGCTCAGTATTTTTTCTCAGAGGCACCCCAGGAAGTTATTTTTTGCAGAAGTCTTTCAACATGGAGACAAATGAAAGAACAATCTGGGCATGTTCCACTCTCAGAGAGAAGCCAAAGCAAGCAGCACCACTACTCATGGCTGCAAGGTTGGCAGAAAACTTACATGGGAAGAAAGTTCTCTTTTTGTACCAACCAACCTATTTGGACCTATTTTAAATGAACCATTCAGCATTAGCTTCCCAGATTCAGTTTATGTGAAGCATTCTGTCACACTACATCAGTAAGAAATGGTGGCTAGTTTGGAACTGAGTATTTTTTGCTGAATTATGGATACAAGGCTCATAGAAATTCATTACATCTCTCCACATACTCACTTGTCCTTTAAAAGGGCTTTTCCTTACCAAGGTAAGTAAATCCCAACTGCATCAATACTGAAATTCCTGTGTTGATAGGACTGCAGATCTAGAAGTAAAATCATCTCACCCTCTTGGAGGAGCCCATTTTGTGCAGTGAACCTTCAGGGAGTAACTGATCAGGAATTCCACTCCCTGTCCCTGGCACAAAGGGCTAATGTACCTTGCAAGATTAGAATGAAGAAATCCACTGTATGCAGGAAATGACAAACAGTAAAATGAAATGACAGTGGCAGGAGCCAGGGCTTTGGAGCTTGTGTGGTTTTGCAGAGCAATGGTTCTTCCCCAGCAGCCCCAGCTGGCAGAGCCTGACTGAGCAGAGGGCTCCACTGCTGCCCTGCAGTCGTTACCATTTGATGTCCAGGCTGCTGGTGCTCTGAGTCACTGCACTGTAGGAGGTGTGCAGAGTGTCCTGGACCTTCTTGGAGTCCATGCCCTCCAGCCAGTCCTGGTACATCCTCTGCACGTGCAGGTTGCTTTCTGGCAGCCTGACAGGAATGGCAGTGTACACCTCCTCCATCTGGGCAAGCAGGGCTCTGTCTGGTTTGCCATCCTCAGTCTGGGCCTGGCCCTTTCCATTGAGGCACCCTGAGGGAAAAGAAATAAATTAAAAAGATTGAAGGTGATGGAGATTTGGTATGAAAAGAAAGTCTCTGTTAACTCAGAATTCTTTTTTCACACTTCTCTAAAGGAAGTTTTTTTTTAAGCTTCCTCCCATGCTGTTAACAATTTGTATTTACCTAAAGTGACTCCAGTATCAACTTCATCTTAATGGAAATGAGGTTTCCATATCACAAATCTTTCTCTGCAATCTCCATGGTTGTATGATCCTAATTATGTTCCTTGTCTTTTCTTGCCCTTGACAACCATTTCAGAGCATCCTCTGAGGTTTGGCAGTGCAGTGCTGGCACTTATTTATAGGTCAGAAGAGAACAAATATCATCGTGACTAATTTTAGAAAACTCAATCATCTTCTGAGCCAACCCGGCACCTGTAACTGCTGTTCTGCACCCTTCAGTAAACAGTGAGATTTTAGATTATTAAGAAGAGAATTAAGAGGGAATGAAATGAAGTGCCTGCCTGTAAGGCAGCTTTCCTTTGAGATTCAAGATACACATGGCAGAACAACTGTGGATCCACAATTATTTTTACCTCCTGGGCAGGCAAGGACTTCTACAAAATGGTAGAAAAACTTTCCTTTTTTCAACTTCAGGACCATGTTTTGGATATTTCTGAAGCCATAAGCTGCTGCAAAACGCAGCACTGTCTCCCCATCCTTTTCAAGGGTAACTTCTTGAAAGTCCTTGTTCCTGTCAAGACACAGAGAGAACATTTTAACCCCCTGCATTCCCAGAGAACAACCCAACTGTGCCAGTTTGTATTCAGATGCTCCAAAGGGAGCAGGACAAGTGTAACAGTGAGATCAAGGTGAACTCTAAACTTTGTAAACTGAGTTAAGCAGAAATTGGGGTGGAATCTTCACAAGAGAATTCTACTTAATTTTTAAGTGCATGTTAGGCTTTAATGGAATGAGTACCAGCAGGAGCTGCTTTAAAGTGAGAGACCTGCAGGTTTAGAGCTTGTAACTGCCTGCCAGGCCAGGTTAGCAGCAACTGCTGTCACTGCAGCACCACCCAAAGCAGGGGAAGCTCCTGGGCTGCAGGAACCAGCTCCTTGCCAATGCCCCAAGGCTCTCAGTGCCCGAGGGGTATCTGGACAAAACCCTCAATAAAATGCTTTAACTTTTGGTCAAAGTGCTCAGGCAGTTGGAGCAAGTGACTGCTGTGGGTCCCTTCCAACTGGAAATTCCCTCTTCTGTTCTAGGTCACCCATTCTACATAACAAGGATACCAAACTCTAACTTACTTCAGTGCTTTGTAGGTTATCTCCTTGACATCCACACCAAAAAGCTCCTTTGCTGCATGTTTAAAAATGTGCTCCAGGTAACCATCAGATCTCTTGCCATCATGCCTTACTACATCTCCCTCCTTTAAGCCATCAAACCTTAGGGAACAACAAAATGGAAGATCAGCTCCAAAAATTTCATTCTTTCACTTCAATAGTGTGTTTCTCTTCTTCTCTGTCTCCCCCACCAAAAAGTGTTTTGTAGCACTGAGAACATGTCACATTTTCATTTATTACAGCTTAAAAAATGTAAATTATTCAGGACAGCAGTGAGATGATGAAAAAAATAAAATTAAAAAAAAGATGCAGGGCTTTCCATATTGAGAATTATCAAGCAACAGTAATTTATAAGAATGCACCTTCATCACCATCTGAAGATTTTGTTAACAACCTTTTACTGCTCAAGAGCCATTTTGGGAAAAAAATATTTAAATAAATGGTCATTTTTTGAGAGAATAATTTGTGAGAATACAGAACTCCTTCAGAAGTCACAAGTCTTTGCTGACAGTTCTGCTTTAGGAACTGTTTGTCACAGTCTGTAACAGTGTGCCAATAAAACCACACCAAATTAGTAGAGCTGAAACCAGGTTAGAACAGTGTACACTGAAAATAAGTGCTACACTGTGGCTCAGGAGAGAAAATGGGAGCTCATCTCCCAAGGGCATCTCCTGAAGTTCACCTCTCCCCATTTAAAAGCAGCTCTGAAGAGCCCCCATTCACACAACAGCACTTTATCACAAATTGCTGCTGTGCTGGGGCTTGTTTTAAGAACATGACTCCAAGTTGTTCCAATTTCTCTGCAAAATCTACTTTTAAGACCCCACAAGAGCAAAAATGTACGTCAGTAGGTCTCACAGCTGAACCATTATTCTCAGATTGGTCCTTTTAAAAATTAACATTATTTTCCAACACAAATTGAGGGCACTTGGGTTGTTCAGCCTGGAGGAGACTGAGCCAGACCTCAGCAGGATCTGCAGCTGCTCCTGAGGGACAGCTCCAAACTCTGGGGCTGTGCCAGGGGAGGTTGGGTTGGATCTCAGGGAAGGTTCTTCCCCCAGAGGGTGCTGGGCACTGCCCAGGCTCCCCAGGAATGGGCACAGCCAGGGGCTGCACTGGGTGATCCTTGTGGGCTCCTTCCAGCTCAGAACATTTTATAATTCTATAAATTGAGCTAAAGAACCAGCATTAATGAACAGCTTGGCCTTTCACTGGACAGGCTGATACAGAATTCAAAGCCTCTCTCTGTATGATTCTGATACAGAATTACACGAGTATCCCTGTGATTATTCCTGCAAAAACTTCATTCATTCTCACTCTGTGTGACAATCTCAGGTAGAAGCAATCAAAGGAGCTGCACTACAAACACAGCTCTGACCCACTCCATTTTCTCCCCTCTAGGTCCAAGCAGGATTCTAGCTGGAGCTGAAAAGGATTTTTCAAAACTTCCAGAGCTTTCTGTTTTGTGCAAGACAGCACGTTCATGGCTCCTTTGGAAAGGCACCAAGGAACATCTGTCACAGCTGAACAAAGATCAGGGAGGGAGAGCAGCCTCTGGAACCAAGTCTGAGAATTAAACACCACACAGGCTGCTCCCTGAGCCAAGCATAAGGGATGGAAACAAAACCTCTCCAGTGCTTTGTGTGCTTCTCAGTGAAACACAGTTCAGTCTGATCTAATCTTGAAAAACTGACTGCTGTCCTCAGTATGAAAACCAATTCATTACCATTTCCTGAAAGGATGCTGCTCCTGGCAATCCACATGAACATATTGGGGAGTGGAAATTTCCTGCCAGGATGCTGCTGTGAAAGAGAGGGGAGCCCAGAGAACATGGGCAGCCCAGCACTGTGTGCACAGGGCAGATCAGGCTTGGGGCTGCACAAGGAGCACAGAGAGATCTGAACAGGGCCAGCACCCCCAGCCAGCCACACTGACCAGCAAGGCTTGAACTTCATGCAGTCACATCTACTATTACTGCAAATAATCAAGATTTATCAATAAATAAATAAGAATTCTTAAATATCAATCAGGACCTACACAAATCTTCCAAGTCATAAATTTTAGAGGAGTTACTGTATAAGGGTCATTATCTCAAATTATCTGCTTTGTATTTAGACAGTACATGCAAATTTATATTATCTGTTTCATATTACTTTTATATACAGCAAGAACATCTAAGAGAATATTTTTGTGGGTTTGGCCACTATATAAGGGTGAAGCTGTGGTATACTCAGGCTTTGATGCAGGTTTTTTTTTCCTCTAAAAAGAAAAAAACATTCTTCTGAGCAGTTTTACATTTATGTTGTATGGGAAATGGGTTTATAGAAAATTCTCAAAGGAATTTTCTATAAAAATTCTCTTTTCTTATAATTTCTTTGACAGAAAACTCATAGTGTACATCTGTATGCAAACCTTAAAATAAGAAATACTGACTTAAAAATGCCATAGAATAAAACAGACATTGTTAAGAGAGAAATTGAATTAAAACAAGTTCAAAAGATGACCTTACAAATAAGACTAGATACTTTAGAGAAATAAAACTATAAAAATGCATTGTAGTAAGACCCACTAGGAGTAATTTTAGGTGATGACTTTTAAGACATTTACAACATAGTGTAGCTAGAACTGATCAACCAAGAAATGCTTATATTGTATTATAATTAAGAAATAGTTGGCTTCTGATTGTGATAGCATGAATTGTAACATCTGTTTTGTCTCACCCTTCTCATGAGACTAAAAACAGAATAAAAGCTTTTTAAATGCCTCTCAGTTGCCCCATCTCCAAGTCCAAGAAGAGCTTTATCCAACAATGTTGAATATGCTCCAACATGTCATTTGTCATCCAAACAAGGAAGCAATCCACAACAAAACTACTTACAAACTGTCTACAGCTACTTCAGTCACATCTTTCATTGACACATTCTTCTGTTCCATTATCTGGACAATCTCACCTGTAGGAAAACACATCACATTTTACTTTCAACACAAAACACAACACCCACTGTGCCTCTGTTTCAGAGACCAACATCCCAACACCTGCAAGTGCTTTGTGTCACATGCTCCAGCTCCTCCTGCAGTCACCTCCCTGCAGTGACTGAGCAGCCTGACAATTCCTGTCCCAAAGAAAAGGGGCCCTCAGCTTGCTCAAACTCTGCTTAGATCCTCAGCATTCCTGCTAGGCCAAGTCTGGAAATATCCAAACTGCACTGCAGGATGTTTGGACACTAAGGCTAAAGACAAGATCCTCACCAAAAGGCAACTGGTGCCATGAATTAGGAATAATTCCTAATAAAATAATGACCATAGACAAGGCAGACAATTGTTTTAAATATGGATTTGAATAAAATTTACCTTCTTTGACAGGCTGTCAAAATACCTGATTTTTTAGATGAATAGTAACTTAGAAGGAAAGGATGTGTCACTCTGCCTTCCCTGTGCAGTACCTGTACTACCAGGAGCACAAAAATATGTACTAATTTTTAAAGGAGAAAAAACCCAACCTTATGACTAAAGCAGACTTGAAAAAAGCAAATTCTGGCAAAAAAGGCTATTCTAAAAATGGTGATTCACTTATATATTTATAGATGATAAGTTAAAAAAGTTAACCTGATGTCAGGACACAATCAACTTCTGCTGAATTATACAAGGCAGTGTAGAAATCTTCCCTCAAGGCTTCCAGCTTTTTGTCATAACAAGGTGCCACGACTACATGGAAAATTTTATCAGGAGACAAATTCTGTGGAATACAGAAGGGAACACATGTGAACTCCATGAAGAGCAAAAGACAGCTTGAAGGATGACATGGACAGAAATAGTGACATAAACCTCATGCAGGCAATACCAGGAATAAGTCCCTACATTAAATTAAAATAATGTTCACACAGATAATGATTTGCCAGAAGTCACAAAGCATCAGCAACAAACTTCCAAAGTCAGTGTCCTGGCTAAAGGAAATTCCCTCAGACCACGTTTTCTGCAGCTTTTTGATTGCCTTAGAAAGTGAATACAAGTCAGGAGTTCAGAGTTCTGGTTTCTGGCTGTCACCCACTCACTTTCACCCAGAGCAAGCCCTTCACCATTTGTCTACCCATGTGCAGACCCTTCCCTACAGAATGTGCCTGTGGCTCCTTTTAGGTATGGGATGTCAAGAACAGCAATTTTTTCAACATACAAAACTCAGGAAATAAAAAGGTTAGCTCCAAGGATACAATGCTTTCATTGAGCTCAGGCAACAGGGCAATTTCCACATGATTCTCCTCCACTCCTGCTCTGGCTGTGCTGTAGAACCACACAGGCAGCATTTCACAAAAAAACCCTTTAACTGCTATGGATTTAACTTTACCCATAAATATTTAAATCCATGTTGCACTGGGGGTGCAAGGACTGCTGCCAGCTCACAGTGAGGAAATGCATGAGGAAATGCATGAGGAAATGCATGAGGAAATGCGGTGCTTTGTACATTCTTCTCATCATGGGCCCTTGTACAGCACACAGCACCATTTCTTCTTTAAGATCTGTATCTCAGTATTAAAGCCCATCTGCTCTATTCAGAAGAATATAATGGTAAAAATCAATCAGAATGACTCACCTGCTGCCTGGCAAAGTAGCCCTTCACTAGGGAGCCCATGATCTGCTGTGGGGACTTTGCAGTGCAGATGTGAGAGGTCACCAGGTTGGTGAGCACCCTTTCAGCATAACGGATCCAACCTGGAAGCACAAACCAATCACAGGCACAGAGGAGTGAGCCACGAGCACAGCAAGTGCAGCAGTCACACAACACATCCTGAAAATGGTGACACCTCCACACCAGGGAGGACATGTCTGTGGAGGCTGGGAGCCACAGGAAACCTCAGGGCTCTGTTAATTATGCTTTAGTCAATAATTCACTGTGCCACGAATTCTAGACCAAGGTCCACTGTGAACTTCATGACTTATTGCCCCTTCCTCATGCACAGATTTAACAAAGCAGAAAGAACAAGACCTCAGCTAACAGAAATTTGACCTTCTCACCCTCAGCCCTTGGATCACCACATTCTACAACAAATGCACTGTTTGGCTGCTTAACTGTAACATGGTATTCCTGAGATTTAATATCCCTGCACCCAGCCTGCTCGCCCAGAACAGAAGAGTCACATGAGAGCATTACTACAAGAGGCACATGGATTAAGCCAAGGAAAAAAATGGCTTTTTTTACTATTGTTAGAGTAGCCACAGCTTCAGAAACACCCCACACTCAGAGGAGCCACCTGGAATCTCTCTGCATGCCACACTCTGTCCTCAGTTTCTCAGGAACCCCCTCTTACCAACCCCTTCAGCATTCCAGCTGGGGCAGGCTGTGGATACCCACAGCACCCCAACACCCAGAGCTGCTGTATTATTCTCCCAGTAAATGAACAATCAAGGTATTTAGGGTGTGCAATTCTTTCTTGGGCTCTGGAGCTCTCACTGAAAAGCCCAAAATCCTTCACAGCAAGGGTTTGGAGCTTTTTTCATCTACATGACACCCACATTGAGCAGCAGAGTTAGGCTCAGCCTTCAAGGCAGGTGTGTTGCTTTTGGTGCTAAGAAATGGTAAAAAAAAACCCAACAAAACAAACACATTTTGTCTTCATGCAAGTCAGTGATTACATAAAAGAGAAACTGCTGTGCAGAACACTCTGCCCAGGAAGGGGAAAACCTGGAGGTTAACTTTTAAGCTTGAAATTACCACTTATGTAAAAACACCTGGGACTGTTTAAGTCAGAACAATACCACAAATGCCAACAGCAGCACAAAACTGGGATGCAAAGCACTGTTCAGATTATTTGTCTCTCTGTAGCAGAGAAATAGTTTTCCCAGTGTAATAAGATTTTACTGATGAAAATGAGAAGGTACTAAGAATGAGGAAAACCCAAGGATCCTCCAGCTGTTTAAATATTCCCAATTCTTGTTCTGCACAGACTCCCAGCTGGTTTCCATAAAACCTCAAAGGCACAGGTCATCTTCAACAAGCATTCATTTCTGCTGTAGGAAAAGCTCAGGACCATGGATTTATCTATTAGGACTGTACTGAATTGCAAGACTGAATGGAAGTTTGCTTAATGTCCACCTTCAACTGGGACTCTAAGTCACAGACATTACCTACAAAAAAGTTGAATTTATTGGTGTTTGATAAAAATCTCTATTAGCATATTCTGCATCCTATTGCTTAAATGGCTTTAGTTTCTGTCCAAACAGAACAAAAACTGCTTCAAACAAAACAAGGACATTGTTTTAAAGTACTTATACTCACCATTAATCACCCCTGCTATGAGGCTGGTTCTTATAATTGGAATATTTTTGATATTGTAGTCATGATTTATAAGGAAATTTGACTAAATCCCAGGAGATTTCTGACAGATATTGTCTGAAGCAATTCCTTAAATTGTTCCTTGCAGTGGATGGAACAAGTGTCTCACAGCTGCAGCTCCCACAGATCATTAGTGTCATTAGTCACTGGTTAATTGTACAGGCAGCCTGGGTGAGTGAGCATTTATCACACACTGCTGTTTGTGCCCCCTCACCACTGAGGGAAAACCTCAGGCACCCCATTGTTATGTCAGGAACACCAGCACTCACCCAGACCTACACCCTTCATACATTCATTGGGATTCTTGGCCATTTGCTGGCTTGTGTTGCCATAAAGAGCAAGAAAGCATTACAAACTACCACATAAATTCCTGCAGCTGTGGCTCAGAACCTGTTATTTTTGGTGGTTTCTTGTGAGATCATGAAGGTGCATGTATGAATCTGTAGTAAATGCAGATCTAAGCAAACTTCTGCTGCTGTAAAATCCCATTCCTGGAAAGGGAAATTCACTGACTGGGACAAAAGCATCAGAATCCTCAACACTTATGATCTTCCTGCTGCTGTTGCAAGTCTGCCCCACTGGCTTTTCTGGGAGGACACAGAGGTTGGCAGTGCCTTAAAAACTCCAGATTTTCCAGAGCAAATGCTTAGTACATTAAGGAAGGGAATTGGTTCTTTTGAGATATTACAAATACTATCAGTAGTAACACTGCTGTTCTTTAATAGGAAAACCCAAAAATGAGCTCATTTTCTCCCCAGAGAGCAGCAGGAGGTGAACAATTAAGACAGGGACAAGAAATCAGCTTTTCTCAGGTTCTGGACTGTGCAGGCTCTGCTCTTTGCTCATGGTAGATGTCACACCCCTGCCTGCTGCAGAGGGTGATAGCTCTGTGCAAAGTCACACACCAAGATAAAAAAAAGAGTAAAGCATTTTTTATACTTGAGTTCACATTGACCTTGCATCTACAGAGCTATATAAAAACCATTTTGTGCTGCATACACCCAGTAAACAACAGCTCTGGGACAAATTTATGTAATCTGGGGGCAGAAAGAGGAAGGAGAAAAATGAACAGAAAATGCACACAGACAAATAAGGACAGGAAACAGTGAACAACCTCACTTGGAAGATGACTAATCAGGATTTTTGCTTTCTCTAACTGCTGACAAAGAAACATACCATGTTTTCAAAATGGACTGACAGTGATATTCTGGGTTAGTTTCACAGAAATGGAAAGCACCCAAGCTTGTTACCACCTCTATCACAGCAGGGAGCTGACACCAAAAACTGTTTTGTGCAGACCACACAAGGACAAGGAAAGTGCTCCATTAACTATTTTTAAGTATTTCCACTGAGAGCTGCAGATAATCTGAGCTCTGTTTCCAGATGAAACAAATGAAAATTATCTCAGAAATTCTAAAAGAAATCCTCAGGTTTTGAATTTTACCTAAAGCACATAAAAGACAACAAAACTCAGGAATGAGGGCGTTTCAGCTGCACAGGTTTTACATGAAAAAAGCAATATATGATATGTCTGCTCCTGAAGATAAGAGGTTACACTAAGATAACAGTAACAGAAAAAGAGAGACATGTTTTTAATACATATATGTAGTAGTTAAAGCATAACCCAGATATTTCCACTACAAAATACAAAGAACAAACAAAAATACAAGTATCATTCAAACAGCAATATTTAAACTTCAAATCAATGACAACAGCAGATTCTAGGGATCACTGACTACAACTCCTGATCACTCTAACATTTCTTTAATAAATGCAATCCACTTGAACTATTTCAAAGCTAGCAAGAAGTATTTTGGTATTTTTCTCAGCCTTTTGAAAAGCAACACTATGAACTTCAGGGTGGAGCTGATGAGGGTGTTAGGCAAAGGAGTTACTTTTATCTCCTTTTTGATACTTCTCTTTTAGGAATGTGACTTTTTACTTGAATTGAAATGCTGTTGTGCTAACAATGCAAAAGGTAAGCAGTGACTGCATGTTCTGCATCTCTGCAGCTGGTCCAAGTGCAGGTTCTGCTCATACAGAACACATTCTGAGGTGCAAGGTTCTCAGAAGTGAGACATCCAGTGAAGTGAGTCAAGTCTGTGACACTT
Organism: Pheucticus melanocephalus; assembly: GCA_013398405.1. Classification (NCBI taxonomy): domain Eukaryota; kingdom Metazoa; phylum Chordata; class Aves; order Passeriformes; family Cardinalidae; genus Pheucticus; species Pheucticus melanocephalus. The sequence continues at coordinate 963 of VZSJ01043682.1, read as the reverse complement.
CATGTGAGAATTATTTTCCAAGTGTCAGACATATCTATCTCACAGTCATCACAAGCAATGTCACTTGCTACTTTCCCTAGGCTTAAGTGGCAAGTTCTAAACTTTGCTTAAGGTAACAGAGCTTGTGGTTTAATTCTATCAAAGTTCCTTTAAGATTCTTTTCAATGAGGAAACACCCAGTTAAGCTTTGTGGTCTGAACACACAAGAAGCACCCAATAAACTTCTCCATTCCAGTTCTAATTCCCAATTCCAAGCACTGAAATGCACTCAGGATGACCAGTGATACTGGGAACAAACACTGTGTGCTTGGTGTCCCTCAAAAGCAAATCAAAACTGCTCTAAGTTATGTAAGGCTCCCAAAGGAAGCCACCCTTTCCTCAGCTCCTTGGTGGTTCCAGTTTGAAGGGAGGGAAGGGTGGATAAATCAGATCTCACCAGGGCAAGAAGAGACAAACAGGATGGATAAATCAGTTCTCACCAGGGCAAGCAGAGGCAAACATTGGTAAGGCATGTTCCTCCTGGTTCCTCCGTTGGTACCGCTGCACAAATTCCCTCTGGCTCTCCAGGATACTGAAATCTGCAGCTATGGTGGTGTCAAACACATAATGCACCCCTAGGGAAGCAAGCAGAAACATCACTAGAATGTTTTCCACCTCAAACACCTTTCAAAGTTCCAGGCCTATGAAAAATCTTGAAGGATCAACAGGTGTGTTCCTTCCCCTCTGCACATTTTCACAGAGTCATAAATAAAAGCCATACACTGCAAAAACACCTTCTACATCCTGAGTTTAAAAGGACCACCAAGAGGCTACTGCTGCCAGCAGCACTGCAAACATTCTCTGCTTCCTTCTGAGCACTTTGCATCTGTCACTTTTAGCTCAACTCAACAGGATGTCACGACTCCTGCAGTGACTCTTGCAAAGAAATGTTCTTTTCAAGACATGCTGAAGCCACAAAAAAAA